>JAPYZJ010000333.1:0-155239 GCA_030522765.1 Ophioninae sp. B BG-2022a
ATCTGGGACCCATACATGCTTATATCAATCGTCTTAGAATTTCACCCCCTACCCCCCATTTCACGGATGACATTCTTAGCTGGGACACCCTGTATACAAATACTGCGTACATATTTTTTCATGGAAATTGACAGATACCGTTCGGTATTCATATTTCCTGTTAATAATTTGATTTTTTCAAGTTTCAAAAATGTATCTCAAGCAAAATATTAAAATATTTCAAATTGCAAATAGAAAATACTACATAAAGTACTGAATTGAATAGTATAGAAAATAGCGAATGAAAAAATATTATCGTTTGATAATATTAAGAGATATGTAAAGTTGTTGGTTGTAAAAATATTTTTGAAAACACCGCAAAGTTTGCCACTTTTCTACTATTTTGTAACTACATTACAAAATTATTTGATATTTGGCCGCACAAACTGCTCGCTGCTTTATGTTGAAAATCTCTTGAAAATAAATTGATTGAAAGTGTTCGGGTGTGCATTTTGAGAAATGAACTATACATTTTTCAGAAAATAGCTTAATTTGTTTTAAATTAAATTCAATATTCCATACCGGTTACCAGCTTTACGTGATAGTGGTATACTTCTCGAGTGATATTTTTTATGCGTGTGCTTCTAACGAGCTTCATTTCGTTTTATAATTTTTCCAATTTACCAAATACAGTGTCAAAAAATCGGTAAATATGTGAAGCGATTATTAACTACTATTAAACAATTATTCGAATCCAATGTTGGAATTGTTTGAATAATCAAGTTTATAATCCGTTCGTTTATTGTTCAGACAAAGACGACGTAAGTGAGCAAGAAATAATACAAGTTCGAGCTATGATCAAGCATCTGGACACGAATCGTGGATTATTACCGGAAACGAGATTAACCAGCGACGATGACAATACTTGCACCATATGCTACGCTTATCCGATAGCTGTAACATTCAAACCGTGCAATCATCAGTCTTGTCGGGGTTGCATTGATCGACACGTTTTGAACAGCCGTGAATGCTTTTTCTGTAAAACCATAATAACTGAGATTTATGATCTCGAAGGTACTCTCCTTCATGATTTAACTAGCACTTCAGCCTCCTCAAGAACCCCAAGTCCAACATGATCAGTGAGGCGAATGAATGATACGGTCGCAAAGAAAAAACGATTGGAAAATCCAGAAGGCTTTATTTATTTATTGTATACATAACATCGTTAAAAAATATATATATGTATATGCAGTTTTCTGGCTTGAAATTATCTAATTAACAACTCGATGAATCACATGTAATATTTTGCGATGTATAAAAATATCAGTCTTTCTGGCAATCGAAATTCACAGCAGCATCAGTAAATTATCTGTATATGTGTATATATTACGTACATGAATAATTAAAAGCAATATTATATCCAAAAAATCATTTGATTCGCTGACCGATTTGTATCCACGCATCGAAAGGCTTCAAACACACATACTCTTGCCGAGATTCATTTTGAAACCATTCACCAAGGGTGGATCGGAAGGTTTATGGGCGATGATATCTTGTAAAGATTCAACGAATACTACACCACAAACGAAAGCTCCTAACGCCGTGATTAGAACAGCTAAAATTACGAGGAAGCGATCCTTGTTCAGGTACAGGGCCGGATCCTTGAGTAAAGTGCTCTGGAGGAGACAAATACCAGGAAAAACAAAGATAAATGCTGCCGAGAGTGTTCCCATCAAATTAATAATTGGCCCGATATCTGGCACGAGAACAGCTATCAAGAGGGAAAAGCCAAACCATAGGAGAGTCACGGAAATTCTGATTGCCGAATTGTTCTCCGTGTTAACTTTGAGTAGACCGAGTAAAGCGTCGCGGCCGCAAAAAAGCACGATTGGATAAGTCATAAAATTTTTCACAGCAACGGCGATTATGGCTATTGTCAGGGTCACGCTTGTGTCCGTGTATCCCTGCAGTATATCATCAGGAACTTTTCCTGTACCGAACGCCGTGTATCCAAATGTTCCGACGATCGTGTACGCGAAAAAGCATATAATCATGCTGAGCAATGAGCAGACTGCGAAGTTGGTTACGTTCCGATGCTTCATGCACGCGTACGTTGGTATAGCAGTCATGTGACTCTGAAATGTATAAATTGTTAACGCATTCGAGAGTGTTACGCGTAAAAATAAAGTGATTGTTACCTGCCTGTAAAATAATATTGCTACCGTTAAGAGCAAAAGAATGTTCAATAACGTTCGTACAATCAATTGTTATTGATTGTTGATTATGAATATCGAGCCAGAGAGCCCAATCGCGTATTTAATTAAATATTTTTAACATAAAGTAATAAGAAATATTTATGTTTGCAATTCTGTTAACAAATGTTATCCCTTGCCAGTTCCATACATTTTTAAACACTCTATCCGTCCCTTAATTATACGGCCATTAAAAGCAAACACCCTATCAAATTCGCTACATAACGATGAATTAAAAAAATATCGAATATCGTAATATTGAATATTGAAAATATTGAATATTGTAATATCAGGATAAATAATGTACGTTTTTCTGCTGTGTTTTCGTTTGAGTACCCAATCAAATTTTTATCACAGTGAACAAAGCAATGACTTTACCTGATAAGCGAAACATATTATAGGCACTATTTGCAACCCCTGTATTGCATTATCAGGCCACATTTGCGTCGGTTTTGCTTCTCCGTCGTCGTTACTGAGATTTTCCTTAACGACTATCCAAATTAGATAAACTATTGTGACACAGCCGACTAAACTTGCGTAACTAAGTACTTCCAGTCTTTTGAAGAAACACAATGGTAATATGAATAAGCAGCAGGTAACACTCGTCACAAAGGCACGGGAGAGGTACCTATAAAGAAAATTCCACTTGTTACTCGTTTCAGTGATTTCTTCGCTTCTGCAAAAATAAATTCTTGATCAGAAGTCTGATGTGGTTATGTACATATCTCTTACCGCAAATTTCATTTAATGCATTTAGTTTTATATGAATATACTAAAAAATAAGGTCTAGATTGTTGGTTGGCCACTCTTTAAGAAAACATATTTTCATTCTGCGATAGTAACCGAGTCAGAATGAAAATACTAAAATTCTGTTTAAGTTTAGGCATTTTTTTCTTACCATATATTGCAGTAGGCCATACCGTAATACGTGGCCATAACTCTGTCAAACTGATCACCAATTATTATGACAAATGTGAGGCAGCAGCCAAAGCTATAAACTGCCACACATGTGCCGCAGATAACAAGGGCCTTTGTTCCACACAAGCCGGCCAAAGTATCCTGCATATTCGATGTGTTCGTGACATCGCTGCAATGAGCCAGAATTACCAACGCTGATGTAATAAAGACTAGAAAGCCAAGTTGTACTATGGATGCGGACGCAATGCCACCAGCTTTGTCGAAGGCTTGCGGAAAATTAAGAAGCCCAGCTCCAAGTGTGGCGTTCACTATGAGAAATACGGTCCCTATCATCTTTGTTCCTGAAACGATTGTTGCATTAGATATGTCTACTTGTTTTACATTTCGTTAGGACGTTTTTTATTGGATAAGATATGAATACAATGAGACTTGAAATTATTCCATTTTTGACAGCTATGGACTTTTTTAACGTCTTCTTTACTTTGTTTAGGCGGCGAATTTGAAGTATGTTTACTTTACACGGAAGAAAATCCAAAAGCAATGTTGAATCTATAATTAGGACATTTTAGATGTCTTTTATATTGTTCATGCTTTAAATCATTTCGGAACTGAATATACCTCTACGAGAAGTTTCCGATAGCTCCGGGCTAGGAGCATTCGCCAGAACAACATCGTTGTCGTTGAGCAGTTCGTCATCCCTTGCGAATATATTCATCGTTATATTTCACCAAGCACTGTCTTTTGGATTCTATTTTCCAATGGTAAATGACAACTCGAAGCATAGTCTGCATGAAAAACAAACGGGGGAGCCTCAAGCCCCAATTTACTATCGCGCACTTTTTGATACGAGAACATAAAGGTCGGAGTTCGTAAGTGTCACAAAATGAGCTGTTGATCCAAGAAACTCGCAACCACACAGTTGCGAAGTTAACATTTACGAGATATATGTGCGTTGCGCACGAGTGATGAAAAAATTGGTTTTTCGAGGGCCAGATTTCAAATGATGCAGGGTAATACTAATTGCTTTCACACGTTGGGATTAATTTTAATGGCACATAAACCATGCAAAATTGAAAAAAAAAATTAACGATTCGTAACGAATCCAAATTTGCGCACGCAGATAACTGCGTAGCGCTCAGTACTGCTCCGGTCGCTACACCGCTCCAGTACCGTATCTATCGCGTACATGCAAAGACCAGGCTGTATGATTAAAGTATTGTTCAAGCTAGGAAAAAATTCTTTTGGAAAAACAAAGAATGTTGAAACAAATTTCTTCCCACTGTTTTTTATTGGAGCGCAAAACGTGATTCTTAAAGAAAAATTTCGTCACTAGATTTCTAAACTAGATTTCAAGCTTTAAAATCCTTTGAGGCCAATAAAAAGAGCGGCAAACTGAACATTTTCTCGACATAAGTCTGAAAACTTTGATATAAGAGTAATTTGATGACGCTGAATCGAATGTTGCTTTTTTTTCAATCAGACCCCGGAGTTACGATAAAGAAGTTAAAACTCGGTTTATCTCAGAATCTAGGCGTTTAATGACAAAAGTTTCAACCAACAGTTGTAGAGAGTTTAAAAAAACCATAATAAATGTCGCAGTCTGATATTCGTATTTGCAAAATGAAGCGAGCAAATATTGAAAAAAAGGTAAATGTGGGGATATTGATGCGTGAGCGCGCTAGTGGTGTGTGCAAGCGTCCGTGTGTCTAATCTGCAGAAACGAAGGGTCTCTCGGATCTCCTTGGGTCTTCTCGACCTCTCGATCATGAATAGAAAGTGCGAGTAAGAGACTTTTCTCTCTTTCTATTTTCTTACGCCCTATAGAACATTTTTCGCCTTCCGCAGTTCGAGCGTCGACCGTCATGTATACATACATGACGCGGGTATACGTTCAAAAGCGTTCACAGTGAACATATCACTTTCGATACTTAAAATGAAATATCGATATTTCGATATATCGAAATTTAAAATATCGATAGGTTTTTCCCAAACCATATCGCTGCACCGCAACCCCTTCACTCCGAAAACAATGATTCAAGCCTGAATTTATAATAACACGTAACACTCGTGTTTATGAGTGCCGTGTCAAACAAATTACGTACAATACGTGTGTACGTTGCAAAGGTATGACCAACGACAGTTCTGTTCGTGGATATGTTCAGTGTAACCAATATATCTTTATTTTCTAATGCTTGGAGAGAACTTTTCTGTCAACCCTCTATGCAGCGGGCTTTACCGCGCCTAACCTGTAAAATTTGTATATAGTAGTCTCTTCAAAGTTTCCGAAAGAAAAAGCCCATTGTCTTAGAACTGTTGCTTGACACAATAAAAAGTCAACGAACTTTGTTATTCAAGGAGTGATTTCTGATTACTACAATGTTGAAGCCAGACGGAAACGTTTTTTAAAAATACTTTGAGAATACCGGTTTTTTACGCGAATTCCACTGGATTTCGACCTTTGAAGGTTCTTTTCGGCAGGTTCAATCAATCAACTAATATCTACGCATAAATGAAATAAAAAATCTTGCAATGTCAACTATGTGGATTCAGAATCGTAATTATTGGAAATACCGTGTTAAAATAAAAAATGTTTGTCTTTAGTGGATCCTGATCATCTCCTATAATCAAAAGTGCTAGATCCAAAGATCTTGTCATTTATGAGAATTGTTCGGAGGTCGTTCTAAAAATGCCTGACATCAAAGTGACGCCCTTGGGGGCTGGCCAAGATGTTGGCAGAAGTTGCATCCTGGTATCAATGGGAGGAAAAAACATAATGCTGGATTGCGGTATGCACATGGGTTTCAACGATGAGCGAAGATTCCCTGACTTTTCTTACATAGTGCCGGAGGGACCAGTTACCAACCACATAGACTGTGTCATAATATCGCACTTTCATCTCGATCACTGTGGCGCGTTACCCTACTTTACTGAAATGGTAAGACGCGTCCTTTTTTATCCCAGGGTCTAAAACACAGAACTGTGACTATCAATCAACTGTTTTTTGCAGATAGGTTATACCGGTCCGATCTACATGACTCATCCAACAAAAGCTATAGCACCTATACTCCTGGAGGACATGAGAAAAGTGGCCGTTGAGCGAAAGGGTGAAAGCAATTTTTTCACATCTCAAATGGTCAAAGATTGTATGAAAAAGGTCATTGCTGTGACTCTCCATCAGTCGGTTATGGTGGACTCTGAGCTCGAGATAAAAGCTTATTACGCCGGTCATGTACTCGGCGCTGCAATGTTTTGGGTGCGAGTAGGTTCGCAATCGATCGTCTACACCGGCGATTATAATATGACACCTGATCGTCATTTGGGTGCTGCTTGGATCGACAAGTGCCGACCAGATTTACTGATCTCAGAGTCCACTTACGCAACGACAATACGTGACTCGAAACGATGCAGAGAGCGTGATTTCCTGAAGAAGGTAAATCCTCTGAATTTTCACCTTTCTAGAATGGTAGTGTGAAGTTTGACTAAAATCGATTCATTCCTGAGATCCCATAAATTGGAATGAAATACAGATTTATCAGTTTTTCGTAACTGATAGAAAAATCGAAGCCAATGTCGTGCCATCCGCTGCTGGTTGTTGGTAATAGTAAGCATTATTTGCCATTTTCGTGGTTACAGGTACACGAATGTATAGACAAAGGTGGCAAAGTTCTGATCCCTGTATTCGCTCTTGGACGTGCTCAAGAGCTCTGTATACTTCTCGAGACATACTGGGAGAGAATGAATCTCAAAGCGCCGGTTTACTTTGCACTCGGACTGACCGAGAAAGCCAACAATTATTACAAAATGTTCATAACGTGGACGAATCAAAAGATTAAAAAAACATTCGTTCAGCGAAACATGTTCGATTTCAAACATATAAAGCCTTTTGACAGAGCACATATCGATAATCCAGGATCGATGGTAGTTTTCGCCACACCAGGAATGCTTCACGCCGGACTGTCTTTACAAATATTCAAAAAGTGGGCGCCAAACGAATCCAACATGGTGATAATGCCGGGTTTTTGCGTTCAAGGCACGGTCGGCCACAAAGTACTCGGCGGAGCTAAGAGAATCGAATTCGAGAATCGTCAAATCGTCGAGGTCAAGATGGCCGTTGAATATATGTCTTTCTCGGCTCATGCTGACGCCAAAGGCATAATGCAACTAATACAGTATTGCGAACCCAAAAATGTTTTACTGGTGCATGGTGAATTCGCAAAAATGGAATTTCTGAAGGAAAAGATCAAACAGGAATTCGGTATTAACTGCTACAATCCGGCGAATGGCGAGACTTGCGTTATAACGACAACATCCAAAGTTCCGGTGGATGCGTCTCTCGCCCTGCTTAAAGCCGAAGCGAAAAGATACTCGGCTCTTCCACCCGATCCGAAACGTCGAAGACTGCTTCACGGTGTACTCATGCTCAAAGAAGACTGGGCTTGTCTCGTAGACTCTGACGAGGTTAATACTTTTCTATCTTCTCATATTTATAGTTGATCAATATACATATACTTCAACTGGAAAAAATAATTATAAAAAACTTTTTCAACCTTTTGCAATTATAACTATGAGCATATCCAGCGTCAATTGCAAACCGAAAAGTACGGTGCGCGCAATAGCGTTTTCGTTTACAAAAAAAATCGAACACAAATTCTTCAAATAGGTTAAACAATTGCAGAATTTTTTGCAAAGAATATTTTGAATAAATAAAACACCTAATTATTCAGAATTTCGGCCCAAAGTTTGAGCATGAAATAAGTAGTGTTTTCAAAGTAGAGATACGAAAAGAAAAAGCAGTTTTTTTAAATATGGGTATCTGCTCTTACATTGCCGACGGCACCGTTTTCTCAGATTATCATTTCAATCAACTGTCTCTGATTATTGGGTTCACAGGTTGCCAAAGCCGCCGGGATTTCAAAACACGTGGTACGTTTCACGTCTACTGTACAAGTGAGAGATCCAGGACCAGCACAATCGACAACTCTGAAACTCTTGCAACCGCTGAAAGAAAGACTACCGGGTTGGACGGTCCAATTGACCGACGGCTCTATTTCCGTTGAATCAGTACTCGTGAAGGTGGAGGGAGACGAGGATGACAAGAAAAGTGTATACGTTTCCTGGACCAATCAGGATGAGGATTTGGGCAGCTACATCCTGGGTTTTCTTCAGACTATGCTGAATTGAATGAGAATCGAATATTTACCGATCCCGGAGTCACGAACGCGAAGCAGGCAACGTTCTGTGATACGCATTGTAAATACGTAACATTTTAATTATTCTAATTGTCAAATACATATTTTCCAACCTACAAACCCACACGCAGCTCATTGTGTTCCTCATCAGTTCAACACCTTGGGAAACTGTTTTCATAAGATTGCACGTTAACTCCCTGGGTGCAAATGCTCTTTGAGATATCGATTTTTCAGCGACTGTTGAGGATAAAAACAAAGGAAATTTTCTGCACCTGCGACGCATCCAGATCCACGAATCTACAATTGCGATGCGGATTGTCGGGTTAATAACGTTGATTGTGTCACAATAAATGTATAGGGTACATGCATTTATTTCATCGTATGTTAAATCTATATTGCAACTATTGTAAGATTACTAGGTGTTAAGGCTGACCAATAATTTCAATGGATCTTGCATAAACGCTGTGTGTCAACGGGCGATATCATTTTCATAACGTTCCCTCACATCTTTATTTTATACCTTTTCTTAACGGAGATTCGATCAATAAATTCATGCTTACTGACGGGGATAACATTGACTCGATCGTTATCATGCGATCGGAAAATAAAGTTTCACAACAATATCTTCTTAATCCGGAGTATTTCTCTTTCGGACTCACATTTTTGTTCACTCTCCTTCTTTCTCTCAAACACACACATACACACACTGCCTTCAAATGATATATTCACTTTATTTGTTTATTTATCGATTTATTGAACCGTAATCTCCGAACCGCCGTGTCTCACCTTAACCCGAAGCGAAACAAATTAGTTCACAATTTACCCCTTATTCTGTATATTTATAAAATGTATATAAAATAAGTACGGTACAGAATGAACGAACTTTCACTTTTTTTTTTCTTCAAATAGAAGCAGGACGATTATTCTGTCCCGCAAGGCTCGGTGAACATTCAGGAGAATACGACTCTCATGATTAATGCCATGTTTAACCTCTGGTACAACGTTGCAATTCGGACGCTCATATTTTTTCATTGCACGAAAGAAACGAAAAACGATCGTTGCTCGTTCACCAAAACCTTGCGACAATTTTACTGTATTTTTGTAAACTGTACGCTCTCTTTCTCTTTCGCTCGCTCGTTTCTTCCTTTTCTTCCTTACAATTCTTTTAGACACGAGATTCCGCGTTGGAGTATGCTGTTGTACGATAATTTCGAATGACACCGTACTCATCCTCCTTCCACCCTTTGATTTTTCGAGAGAAAAATTCAAACACAATATACAATTTGAGAAAACACCCGTGCGTATTTATCATTTCATTTCATTAATTTGATATGATTTTTCACGGTGTTTCGTTTCGGATTCGTTAGTGCAAAGTGTGATCTAATGAATATACGCCGGAGTACAATGTTACAAGTTCATCGTTTGCATTCGCACCGTTACTAGAAAACACAAATTTCGAGATTTCAATGATATTTTTATATTTTCTATTTTTGCCCCGATATTGTTTCGCCAACGTAAGACCCACAAATCTGTTTTTATTGCACATGTGATTCGACTAAGTTCTCGCGCTCGCCCTTTTTTTTTTGCTCCCACCGACTGAGAATCCATGCAATTCCCAGTCAGTGACGATATTCGTC
Organism: Ophioninae sp. B BG-2022a; assembly: GCA_030522765.1. NCBI lineage: Eukaryota > Metazoa > Arthropoda > Insecta > Hymenoptera > Ichneumonidae > Ophioninae sp. B BG-2022a. The sequence goes on from JAPYZJ010000333.1 coordinate 9,976, forward strand.
ATAATTTCAGTACTCAATTTGTTTCGTTCAGCTTTGATCGTCGAAGCGTGCCAGAAGAGATTTTGAACATGGTCGCTTTCAGGAATTTCGATTCCTCTGTTAATAATCCACTCGGGTATCACTCGAAAGTAGCAAGAGCGCCGCATACTTCAAAATGACTAATAATATAAATAGAACGAAATAACGTATCGAACTATCATCTCTACCTCGACAGTATTATGAAACATTTTTTTTCCGACGGTCATAATTTATGTCGATTGAACATCAAAATTATCGAAATTAATCTTTAATGAAGGATGTGTGAAACAAAAACTTGATGGAAGTGAATGCACCGGGAAAGTTTAATTCTACGCGTTTGAATCCAATAATTGATAATTGATCGATAAAAACATTGAATTATAGACGGCACTCTTTAATACCATTTCAACGAAAGCGATACCCGAAATAACACTTCAATATTTTATGTTTGTTTTTGTTCATTCATAGACCCGATTATATCGACAATTAAAAAATGACACAGCACACTGTCCGCGAAAGATGACTTACCCTCTCTTTTTTGTATAAAAAAAAAAACTCTCAAACTCCTTCATGTATACAATATTTTCTAGTATAAAACGTGCAAATAAAAGTTCGTCAATGTTTTTTTTTGTTCTTTCATGGTTCTCTCGTCGGTTTTAGAAATGTATGCAATCGCCATAAATCTTTCATTTCTTTTCTATCCCCTTTTTATAATCTTGCTTACTAAGTGACGCGTTTGCACCCCCCCTCCCCCCTCTCTCGATCCATTTTACTCTTCTCTCTAATCCTTTATATTTCATCCGCATAATAAAATATGTATTTTTTTTTTCGTTTGTTCCTACCGTCTATAATAAACATTATTCATAATATTTCATTATTATATTAGTCTTCTCAGTAGCAAAGTCACCGCAACACGCGAGTCCACAGCGTTTGACTGTATGTGCTCTCTATTCAACACTATAACTTTTTCTCCCTTCTCTGATTTTCTCGTTGCATAAACGACAATCCGTTAGCGTAGTTTGTTCCTAAACATTATTTTTTTCCTGAACCACCCTGAAAAAAGAAACAAAACAATGATCATTTTGTACATAAGACATACACATGTATAATGTATCAATATATCTAATGAGAAATCCAACTACTTTTGTTTCTCACATTATATACAAACATAAAAACGAGCGAAATGTGAAAGCATTGTAATTGACGAAAAATGTATGCGTATCATCGTGATAAGTAAAGATCCACGAATTTATCACTGATTATGCAACATTTTCTTTCAATTAAAACAAAAAAAAAGTTTTTTTTTACTCAAGCTAAGTAAAAACGGAAAAATACGGGTGAACTAAGCAATCTTAAATTAAATACTGTACTTGGCGAAAGCGAATAAACAGCGATCATGAATGAAAGCTATGCATGACAAATCGACTTGTAATATTTGTCTATTTTTAAACCATACCATTAGTACACAGTGCATTCATATAACGCATTTAAGAAGCTGGAACGTAGAGCTTCGAACTTTAACGGCTATTCTAATGCGCTAAGTTTTAATAAATTAAATTTCGGATATTCGTTGAACAACCGAAGTGGAATACAAGGAAGTGGAATTCCTGTTTGTTTAGTAGCGAATTGGTTTGTCGAGTGAGTAGTTCACGAATTGCAGCCCTGAACTCCGAAAATGTTCAACACAATTGTATTTCTCATACGAGAGCGAGGATTTGTTAGGATCGATCAGTTGGTATTTTTGTATCGGACTAAAACTAGTGAACGAGGGAGATTTTATCAACTTTTACTACGTATGTACACCCGGTAACCCTCGTTTATGTTTATCAATTTCGAAATCTATATAACAGAAAGGATTATTCGTTGAAAAAAGAAATCAAGACCAAGACTGAGCGTGCGACCATTTCTTTTTTCCTATTTTGTTTAAGGGCATGACGAACATCGACATAACCTCACAAATTTTCAAATCCGTTTTCTCGGCGTCGGTTAAGTTTACGGCAAAAAATCGAGCATCAGTCTTTGTAGAATTCATAGAGACAGAAATAGATGCTTGAATTTTACGATAAAAATGTTACGTCCTTGAGATTGCGATTTTTAATTTCGGCTATCTCTCTCGCGCTCGTTTGTCACGTGGTACGTCTTCGACATGTCCTTAAACGACAAGTTTGCTTTATCCATTCAATCCTAAAGAACTCAACAGCCAATTGAATGTTTTTTTTATCCCAAAGACGACTCAAAAAGTCAAAACTTACAGGTTTGAATCTTTATTTTGATATCATTACAATTGCACGAGTTCTCAGCAAAGAAAATATCGTCATTAAATCATTTTAGCTGATATTGAAAAAAATACTTTTTAATATTACAGGAATTAGCATAAAGGATATTGAGATGGATTCGTCAAACCGAAAGCAGTTTTTTAGTCGTGTAACTTTGAATCTAAAAGAGTGAGTCCGTTCCAATTTAAATAAAATATGAAAATAGAGTCGAGCCCTGCCATTTGGTCATCACGTAAAAAGCGAGTAGGTATGAATATTTTTCTGCCTGACGACTCAGTGTTCGAAGGAATGGGTTCCGTTTTCTTTTGACATTACCTAACTGTAAACTGATATCACTCCGTGCCATCTATTAACCGCTCATTTACTACGATCTAACATCTTTTTATCTTTTTCGGCTATACGACATACTCAAGAATGATTTTCACTATCAATCACCATTGTATATACATGTTTTGCGTAAGAACGAGGAGTACATCAAACGCACAAGGACAAAATGATCGAAGTTTTTCGTAACGAGAAGCACGATGCGACGAATGGCCGATGAGATGACATAATACAAACGACTAGACTGATTCTTCAGTAAATAACAGAGCTAAACGCGTTTCTGAAACCGCTAAATTCGTATTTCCGTTTTTAACCTGCAAAAGCGTGATCTAACAAAAAAAAAGTAACTACTTTAGGCCGTGGAAAAGAACGGTATGAAGAGACCCTGCTATGTGGCGACGCAGGATTGATGAATGAAGCAACGACGTTACGATGCACGAATCACGTTACACCGCAAGCAAAAATTCTTAAAAATTTGAAAAGCCACTCTCCGTCTTCTCCCTCACGCTGACTCGACTTACATGTGATATATCCTTTATAATTATGAAGGAAAAAATTATTGTCTCTCCCTTCAATGAAATAACAATGATCAACACGACTTGGGACGATCAAGATGCAAAGACGTTCAGTATGCACACTATGTCAATTGAAGATATAGATACAAACGAGAAATAATAAACCAACTATATCATTCTAAACACTAACGTAACGAAATGTGCGTATGCGAATGGTGATAAATAAGACGATTTGAGAAAAACAAATTTTTTTGTTTCAACGAGAACCGCTTGATGTTTCCGAGAGTGGCTTGGTCCTGACAGCAACACCCGATAAAGCGCTCGAAAATATAAAATAACACTTAGACATTAAATCCAATGAACGTAAAGATAAAAATATAATTGTTGAAACGTAAACTATATATGAATATTCAAAAAGTGATTTGATGCGAAATGATAAAAAAAAAACAGAAAGAAACGCTACCAAGGCCTTGAAACAGCCTGCGTGTTTTTTTCTTTCTTTTACACACGATGTCTATAAACATGACGAAGAATTGAAATATTGGAAACAAATTATTGTCTCGATTATTGGCATACCTGCGAATCTGCGCCGCTTTTTTGCAGGTTTCACAGTGGACTGTCGAAACAACGAAAATTACAATAGAAAATTATTTTCATCTTCGTTCTTTGCTCTCCTTTACGACGGACAGGTAAACTTTCGATTAATAACACTATTCACGCAAAAACCTAACGGCCGAATAAAATTTCATTTTACGAGCCCTAATATTGCCTGTTCATGGAAGAGCATTCGCTCCAGTCATAAATTTTCGACCCGAAACTACGAAAACAAAGTGCGGACTAACCAACGGACCAGCGGGACGACGTTCGAAATGTGAGTAACGTTCTCGTTTCTTCAATAGCCTCTTTTCAACTCTTTCGTTAAAAAATTATACAATAGCGTATCCTCATTAAAAACACAAGAATTTCGTGGCTGAGTTATCTCTATCGTGCATACCAAAGTATTTGCAAAAGTGAAATAAATAAGTCTCGCGATCCCTGGTATCGATAGCGCCGAACACGCGTGATCGTCCATATAACGAACACCCTACCAAACCGAAGAGTGATCGCGCATGCGCGTACGAGTTCCGTGTGGACTTGTGACACACGATTTTATCGAGTTTCTGATGGTAATTTTTGGCGGGCACTGGTAATAGTGAAATTGTGAGAGTGGCCAAAAGAGGTTATAGCAATGGGGTGATATCACAAAAGAGTATTCTGAATATCAATACGAACATAGCGAAAGAATTATCTTTTGGAAAAATCCGAGCAGCCCACCAATGATAAACTTCGTTTGCATGGAATTGGGGGTTCTTTAGCAACAAAGACGAACTAGCGGCGAACGAAGGTAGGGAATTTCAAAAGCGACGAAACGTTCACGGATAGGCTATCTACGTCCGTGATACAATAGTGAAGGTCAAAGGGAAGAAAAAAAACCTGATCGACGAATATTATGCTGTCCTCTTATACGGGTAAATCGCAGAAAACAATGTCTAAGTGTCGAGTAATTGTGATTGAAGTGTCTTCGCATTATCGAAGCTCAGAGTGCTTCCGTCAGGAGTTTTGTAAAAGGACCGGGTTTGATTAGTTGCTCAGAAATGCAACTTTAAATCCCTGTTCAGATTTGTATTAAATTCCTTTGTTTTTATCTTTGTGACTTCTAAAAAAAATAATATAAATTGCGTACATCGATAAAACAAAGGGCAAATAGGAACGAAATATTTCTCACCACTAATGTCAAACAATACTGCTCATTCAAAAAACATTTCGATAATTAGTTGCAAAAAATTATCTTTTTTTGTACTTCTGTGTAAACACGACTTTAAATATTTCGAATAAATGCTCCAAATAATCGGAACAAATCTCTCATGCGTGTACTCTCATCGAAACGCACAATAAAAATACTCAATGAAACTAAGTTTTTAGAAAAAATGCGCCAAAAGCATTCTTGTGAAAGCAAGTGTTTTGCATTGCTCACACTATGAACAAATGTAAAATTCCGCAATAGTTGTGGCAGATAAAGAACGGTGTAAAACCGAAACAACTTCAGATACAGTGCAGAAACTTTGCAAGGAAAAGTAAACAATCGATTCCGTGGAAATTTATGATGGTTTGTTTCGTTCGTTTTTTCATTTAACTCTTTTTCGTATCTTTATAGCTTTACCTTCCTCTTTTTCTTGTGCTTTTTCTGTTGCTGGCCATTCTGGGGATTCCAACTAGCCTGTGTCTTGTGTTCTGCCTCGTGACAGTATTTTAAATTTGTTTCAGTGGTAAAGGAGCTCTCGTCGTGTTCTCGCTGTGACTGTACGAAACTCGCAGTGTCGTCGCTTACCGAACTGTTTTCGTTATCTGCATTCTTTAGCAGGGTCTTTTCTAGCGCAGCTATCAGAGTGTCTGTCGCTCTCGTTGGCTGCGTATATTTATATAAGAATGTATATGTTTCGTATTTATGTATGTCTATGTGGATGTGTACGAATGTGAGCGAAAAGTATGAGCATTTTTCTTTACGAATTTTCAATCCAGATGAAAGTTGGAAACAATCACAGAAAAAGGAAAAGTCCAAATTGTTTTTCAATCAAGGATGACGTCAAAATTTCAGGACGATATAAATAACAATGTCCCATATGCTTTTCCGTATTGCCTACCATCTTTTTTATCTTTCAGGTGACCTATATTATAAATTGCTTTTTATTGCAATTTTCCTGATCTGGTCAACTCGCAATCTCATCTTCTTTGGCAAATGTCAACAGTCGTTTAGAGGGACTCGACTGGGTCGAGAATTGTCTCTGATTATTACTGTATTAATTATAATTAGTTGCGTTAATATTATTATTTCTTGTGAATTCGTGCGATTTTTAAACGTATGAAGAACTATGAGGTTTCAAATCAAGCATTCACACGAAAAACGTTTAATCATATATGTATCTAAAGTTAGGCTTTGAAACTTCGGGAGCATCCAAGTTTGATAGATATACATCATTAGACCGTTCGTTTTTGAATACTGAAGTTCGAAAACCCGCCGAAGGTGCGTGCATACTTTTCACCGGTTGTGTACCTGTATTTATATAGATGAGAATTTTATCAACGAACTGTTAGGTATGAACCGAAGGAATAAGTTACGAGAGGTCTAAGACACGGCAAGTTTCCCATCGTGAGTTGCAGTTAATTCTCGCTTCACCATGATAAATTTCTATTCTCGCGAGAAAAATTAAATCACTCCAGAAACCTGCTGCGCCTACGAACCCAGTGAAAAATATATGCTTTCTGGTAAGAGTGTTTCGAGGGCAGTGTATCACAGTGAAACAAAAAATACCGAGATGTCCAAAGGGAAGGTCGGTGTTACTTTCAAAAAAATATCCACTGGTATTAGACGGGAAGGTTTGTCTCTTTTAATTGAATTCGTTAAACGAAGCGAAAAAGATGCGCGCGCCTATGATTCGCCCAACACAGCTTACGCAATCCACCAATTGCAGAATCTTGGAAAACATCAAACCGTTTACAGCTATCTTTACCCTCCCGCCCCTTGCTCTCTCCCTTTCTTTCTCCGCACCTTGGATTTCAAGCGAAAACGTTACTGCAGCGGATTAAAAGCATTTTTCAATTCGCTCGTACAAGTAGGCTTGTAAAAGTAAGACATTTATACGATGCTGAATGTATGAAAAACGCGAGAAAATTCCCCCAAAATATGTGTCTGACTTCAATGTTCATTGTTTGTTTCTTTGTTTTCACTTGAACTCGTGTGCAAAGCTGTGTATGTGTATTTATGTATGTACGTGTAAATATAAATATATATGTATAATGAAACCCCATGATCACGTTTCGCGTTTCCCATGCCGTTCAAGGAATAACAAAATGGTCATATGCAAGGCAAACTTTTACTAACCTCGGATTTTGAAGAATCGGAAGTAGCCGGGCCGTTAGCGATCGATTGATCGGAGATGTCGCTGCCTCCCCGAATCTCCGCCTGAAACAATGAACAACATAAGTATTTGTTATATGAAAGAAAGCGAGGAAATTCTTTCGGGAAAAGAACAGATTCACTGATAATGAAAAGAAATGAACTGTGTTTTGTTTCATTGCGGTCGTCACGGAAACGTACGTTAAGCTGCGATACTTCATTTTGTATTTGCGATGTCGTATCCTTGTTGGTCCGCGTTCCCAAATTTTGTTCGTTTGTCAACGTTTCGATTTCTAGGCTATCGTTTTGCAATCCGGTCTTCATTACTTCCGCGTCAGGATTTACCCGCGCGTTGTCCTGGGAAAGAAAAAGAACGATATGAGGGAAGATGCACGATGGATTAAGGACATGTTGAAGACGTACCACGTGACACACGAGTGCGAGACGAGTCGAAATTTTTAAATCGCAATATCTCGAGGACGAGACATGTTTATCGTAAAATTCAAGCATCTATTTCTGTCTCTATGAATTGTACAAAGACTGATTTGTGAAAGACAAGATTTCGAAAATTTGTGAGGTTATGTCGATGTTCGTCATGCCCTTAAGCTGAAGAACGAAACGTTATCTATCGAGAGCTCGATCATAAAATTATATCATAAAAAAAGAGATTATTGAAGAAATATGTATACGCCCGAAAATAAGTACCAAAAATTGAATCACGTAATCATGAAAGATACTGTTTATCACTTCGAGTATTAATTCCAGTGTTTCCAAGAACGCATTATGAGAGAAAATGTACAAAGATCCTAAAGTTGATATATATCGTCGCATTCTTTTCTCATCGGATTAATTTGAGACCGAAAAAAAACAAATTGTAAACAAACATTGTAGTTTTATTTTGTTTAGTGCAAGAATCTGTTCTTTTCTTCGGCATATTTGTATACGAAATAGCTCGTCGAATCGAGGATAATAAAATATCAAGCAAAGTAACCGAAATCTAGATCAGGTCCATTTTTGTCAATGATTACCAACGGAAGAAAACGTTCGACGTACCACGTGCATTCTTTCCGAAGCGCAAAAATCCTGACTCGCTCCCTTGGCTGCATGTTTGTTTGCTTCCCCGAGCGAGACAATTTCGGCCTGCGATTTCTGTCGCAAATTCTTCTCCTCGGTCAATCTTGCCTCGAGTTCGGCAATTTTTTGTTGCAACTGCACGAGACGAGAAACAATGCAAACGGTCGTTAAACTTCCTTGCGATGTGTAGTTAGCGACGTGAAAAAAAAGGAAGTAGAGGGCGATAGAGACCAACGAGCGAGAAGTTAGTAATGAGCGCTTAGCGTTAACACACGAAACACTTTGTGATCTTCATACCTCTCGTGTGATCGCAGGTAGCGATTTCTCGATACAGCTAAATGCAAACTCGACTCCGTCACTATCATACACGTGGGAGTCGATAGTTTTGTGAGATTCTGGGCTCGCCAACTGCCGTAACCATGTATACAATGTATTTTGTACTTTGCGCGATTAAGGAGGCACGAGTTTCTCATTTCAAAATACTTATACTTTTTTATGTGTGTGAAACAAAATTAATCGCGGACATCAATATTCTACCGTTCTGTGCGAACGTTTGTTTCGATTTTTTAATTCAAAGCCAAAGGCATCTGCTAAATAAGAAAATATGACAAATTCATTGTCGCAAGAGATACTATTTTTTGTACTTCCGGTCTTTCGACTTGCAAGGTTGAATCTCGGCGAATTCAAATGATTCAATATTCGGAACTATGATGTGGAAAAAGATTTTTTGCCAAAGTACATAAACGAAGCTTCCTGTATATTAAACAATCCTATGAAGTCAGCTGCAAAAATTCATTGCAGATAATACTTCATAATTTAAAGTACTTTTTTCTCAAATTTTGATATCGATTTTTTACATGTATATTTTATTTGAAAACGCTTTTTTTTATTTGCCATTGGTATGTATTTTTTAAACCGCTATGATTGTGGATAAAAGTGAATACTGAGATGCAAAAACAGACTTTTCGAAGCTGTGAAGACTAGTTTCGAGAATCTTCAATCAGGTTTAAAATTTGATTTGATTTTTCCTTCTGTATCGATATAAGTTTGAACGTAACGATTGACTTTTGCCCCTATTTTAACGCTCCCTGATGTGTACGTGTGTTCTTAAGTGAAATGTGCACTTTCAATGTAATAATGCGGATGACATTTATGAAACATTCTCGTTTATTTATCGAAAATATGCCAAACTGGAAAATCGTTAATAATCGCGCCTCCTTAATAATAAGCCACCAACATGATACTTTCACCATCACCATCGCAATGCTTCGATAAAAAGCTACACACCGGATCGTTAGTATCGTTGAAATTCATCTGCACGCTGCACAACATTTTCAACACGCGACACTAAACTATTCATTTCATGTGCTCACCTTCTCATTGACCGATAAACTTTTTTTCAACTCGTTCAGTTCTATCCTAAGATCCGCAATCTCGTTGTCCTTCTGTCGTAGCTGAGATTCCCATCGTGATTCTTCCGTCTCCATATGACTCTGTAGATTCATCAGCATACCCTCCTACGATTCACATTGTCGCATGTACAGCGTTAAACTGGGGCTTAATCAGTTTGTCAATAACGTGAGAGGTACGATCAGCAAAGTGACATCAATTGTAGAAAATTTAGAAATTGTACTCAGAGAACCTACTTTCGCGACTTTCATTTCATTAATGGACAATATTAAATAATTCGTAAATTTATTATTCCCTCGTAAGCGTTTTATAATCCCATCTCCAAATTTTATAAATATCATCTTTCGTGCCATCCGTAAAAACATAAGCAACGTAAAAAAATTGGCTATTTTTCTTTGTTGGGATTTTCAAAATCGTGTTTGATTTTTAGAATAGGGTCGTTCAAATATTTACGAATGTATGTTTGACATTCTGAAAACGTCAAAGTTGATCTGTAAGTCAACATATAGATGTTGAGCTGCGACGAACGTACCCCCATGAGAATTGTTCATTTTATCCGTGAATACGAACCGTTTCATCTATTATTTGTCTGTACTGCAACGCCGTGGCGCGCAGATTTTCGTTACGTTTTTCGAGTTCGCTGATTCCTTCGGACTCCGGTCCGTTTCGCAGTTCCGTCAATATAACGTCGACTTGGGCTTCGAACGCTTCGAGCCAACGATCGTACGATTTCTCCGATACTTTAACTTCCGGGAATATCCTTTGCAGCAGTGACCTTGTGACCTCTTGTTCATTCGCTTTTATTTTCTCTATTGTGTCCTGGAAAAAAAATTACATCGATCGGTGTTTTACACGCGAATAATTCCCGTCCAATAATAACTGCTTCGTTTTTTCGTATATCCCGTTAAACTTCGTATTCGAAAAACTTTATAAGGAGGAGCGACTTACATCGTTGGATTTTGTCATATTGGTTTTAGCGCGAGATTCGGCAGCCGAAAGAGCTTCCATCACTTTCCAGTTCTTAGTACGTAACTCCTGTGATCAATTATAATCGTGAGAACAAACTCGTTCTTCTAGTTTTATTTATTTGTTTGTTTTTTTTCTAGGAAATCGTGTTTGATGATAAGAGTACAGAAATGAGTTACAGATTAGCAGCGAAATTGGAAAAGTGATGGAAACGGATAGTTAATCACAGATTGCAGGAAGATAAAGCTTTATGAGTGACGTTTCATGAAATTCTACAAGGTTCCCTTGTCAAATTCGAACGATGTAGATTGTCGGCAAAAAATATGAATACGATTTGGGGATTCTCGAATAAACCGAGAAAATAAAAAATGAAAACTCCAAATGGCAAAAGAATCGTTCGTAGTAATACTTGAGAGATTAAATAAACAAATTCTAATTTGATTTTTCTTTCTACTCTGCTAGTCTCTGACCGGCTATCGTATAACGGATACGATCCAAACTTCCGCGCGTTTCTCATTTTCATAAACAGGCGTAACAATATTTCAAAACGACGATCAACGTTTTTTTCATCTCTCTCAAAATACTTCGATTCGCCACGGTTTTTTAAATAAATTTTCTGCCAGTTTTCATTAAACATAATTTAGCTGTTTGTAAAATTCTTGCCGTAAATCATACCAAAGAAGAGAGATTTATCCGAGAAGCGAGCGAAGTCGGCATTCGTGTACCGAAGAAATTTCAGTTACATCGCGAATGCTTCGAAACGCTTTTCCGAAGGGATGAATAATTCGGGAACGTTCGTAACACGGGAAATGAGCTTACGTTGTTTTTGGATCGCTGTGCTTCGAGATCATCTTCCAATCTCTTTGCGGCGTTACTGTGTTTGTCGACTTGAATTTGTAGATTTTCAACGAGCGCGCGAACTTGACCAAGCTCCGATTCCCTGTTGTCGAGTTCTCCCTTCAACGCGACAAGTTGGCTTTCCTTCTGCTCCAATCTGTGCGAAAAAAATAGGTGACCGTTAGAAATACGGTTAACGGGACGGACAGATGAGAATACTCACAAATTCGTGTGTTCCAGTAATTTGTCCTCGACACCATTTTCCCGACCCTCGGCAGCGGGTCGTTCCGTACTGGCTGCCAATTGCGAGGCGAGAGATTCGTTCTCCTCGCGCAGCTGTTTCAGTTCCTTTTGAAGTTCTGCAAACTTGCCAAGCTGCGCGGGACAAAATTATATTTATTGCTTCGAACTGGAGGAAGATCATATTTAGGTGCATTCGAAAGAATCTCGATAGCAGACATTTGGAATGATGCTTTTTGAAAGATAGTCAGGTATTCAACAATTTTCGGAGGTTTTGGACATGGCTAACACTGCCTCGAAAGTTCAAATAACCAAATTCATTTTTTTACGAACTAACATTTGACTTATAAGAAAACTAACTTTTCTCCAATTTATCGCACATTATTATTCTCTCGGATGTTCTGTGATTGTTATAAGCTTCTAATACTATGGCAAAATAAAGATGAATGTAACAAACTTGTAATTTTATAGCAATAAAAAAAAAACGAGCCGTAATGTACAACGCACCTGTGCAGAAATCCTGTCGTTCTCTTCTTGCAATCTCGTAACTTGTAGCTGAACATCGTTGATTTTTCGGTCACCATTTTGGAGAGCTTCGTTCTCGGTTTTCGCGATTTGATTCGCCGTGGACGAATCATGCTCGAGTTTCGTTATTTTATTCGTAGCTTCGGCCAATTGTTTAACGACGTTTTCATTCTCGTTGATTTTATCCTGAAGATCTTTCTGGACCCTTTCGAGGGTGGCTTGCGTCTGTACCAAATCGTATCTATCCTCGCGGAGGACATCTGCCAATTTCGTCCTCTCCGACTGATAGTACTTAAGCTGTTCCTCTTTCTCATTCATAGCAGCATGCAGAGCCGTTATCTCAGCCGCTTCGGATTTTGCCTCGTTCCTTGATGACGATAATTCGCCTCGGAGCATCAGTACTTCCGCCTGTACTTTGCTCAATTCGCTCTTCAAAGTTCCGTTCTCGTTTGCCTCGGCCTTCGCCATTTTTAACTCAGCCTGGAGCGAGTGTACTTGTTTTTGCAATTCCTGTTCGTGACGGTGGGCACTTTTGAGCCTATGGTCGAAATCGCTATGAGCTCGATGGGATTCCTGAGGAAAAAAAAAAGTTTGCAACGGTTCCTCAATTCATGGTTTCCTAAAGATACCAACAAAAGTGAGTTGAGTGGTGAGTAACCAGAAGAACCAGTAATTCATATACGGTACATAATGAATTTTAATTCGAGTTTCGACAACCAAAGGAAAATCTAATATTGCGTTGTAATAGTAATAAGTTCGATCAATCGTTTATAAATATTCATAAAAATAGATTTCTATATATTTTAAAATATATTAGAATGAAAGTTTGCGAGGATTATCGACGTAAAGATTCGAGGAAACTTTTGTACAACGAACCTCGAGTTGTCTGGCCATATCCTGCATGCGTTCGCCAGCTTCCTTGAAGTGTTGCAACTGTCCTTCCGAGTGCATTAATTGATCCTCCATCATGGCCAATTGTTGTCTCAACATGTCGATCTCGGCAGTGGTATTCTCGCAGGTAGCCTGTAGTTCCTGTGTCATTCCGATATTCACGTTTTGTAGTTCCTGTATTTCGATGTGCTTCTGAGCAAGTTGGCTTTTAAGAGCATTCTCATTTTCTCGCATTTGACCAAACTGGACCTCGAGTTGTTTCCTTTGCGATATGAGTTCTTGCTGCATTTGACCTTGGGCTTGTCCCTGTTCTTCCTGCATTTTGTGTATTATAGCCGCGTCCTCGTTGACCTTGACCTGTAGTTGTTCGATCTGTCTGGAGAAGCCTTGTTTCTCGGCGGTATGAGTTTCGAGTATGTGTTGCATACGGGTTTGCAGTGTTTGGGCTTCGGTAATTTTGGCGTTCAGGGCCTCTTCGAGTTGCTTGATTTGGCTAGTTGAGCGAGATCGCTCCGCGTTCAATTCGGCTCGAAGCTCTTTAAGCTTGTTCTGAAAGGTGAGGCTAGCCTCGTGTTCCTCGCTGAGAGCTTTTTCCTTCTCGGCCAGTTGTTTCTTCAGTTTGATCACGGGATCGGTGCGACCTTCGGTCCATTCCGAATGCTCCGATGGATTGTCTTGCTGTTTGTTCAGCAGCTGATCGATGAGTATTTGAATCTCTGAGCGACTGAGCTCTGCTTTTTGAACAAGTGGCATCAACAACGAAACGTTTATACCGTCCTTATCGCCACCGATTTGCGCCAAAATGTCATTCTTCTTTTTGCCTTTCTTGGTCTCTTTGATCACCGCCGATACCGGATCTTTCGTTTCCTTGGTGACCGCAGCAGCGTTAGTTCCAACAGGGGCGGTAGATGGAACAATGGTAGCAGCGGCGAAGTTCGCGCTGCCGATAGCAGGAGGGACAACGCTCACCTCTTTTCCCACTTCCTTCGCATCTTTCACCACTTCCTTCGCTACCTGTTGCTGCTGAGGTGCACTTGTACTCTCAACAACCGTCTCCTTCTTTTCATCTTTTCCCTCCTCTTTCTTCTTCGCTGGCTCTTTCACGCTCTTTTTCGTTTTCGACGGTGTCTCCTTTGGTGACTTGTTGATTATCGGCTCCGACTGTACAGCCTGTTGAAGAGTCGAAGTCTCCTTCTGCAATGTAATGATTTTCACTTTTTAAACCTTCCGCGCCAAGTGCTTTTTTCACTTTTAAATGCGATCGGTACAGTGATACAAATAGATTAGAAAATAAAAAACCAACAATCGCACCATTTTTCACTGCACCGATTTTCCGTGTCAAGCAGTGTTAGTCTAAGCTGATACTTAAATGTGTGAAGTTCCCACGAGTGTCAACATTTCCTTCAGCACTTCAGACTTTTAAGTATACGCTACCCTTAATGTTCCAGATCAACTACTGAAGCACCGTCCCAATTAGTGACTTTCGTTCTTATACGCCGGACAAGCGATTTTTATCAATCAAGTGCAAATTCTACTTTGTAACGAAATCTTCGCTGTAACTTTCATGTTAATACCTCGCTACCGTGAGAGCCCTGTTATTAGCATGCAAAAAGTCGTCGATGTACGACGTTTCAATTTTGGGAAAAAGAAAAACATGAAAAAGCTTCGATACAACGATTTCTTCATCGTGACTCACGCTTTGGCTGCGAATTAATTCGAGGCTGTCCTTCGGTTGGATTCGATCAAAATGATTCACCTCCGTAACCAGATTGTCGGGCTCGGCTGGCTCCGACAAGACCACCGATGGGTCATCCTTGTTTACGAGTATAGGCTTTACCTTTTCGACCTTGTTCCTTTTCTTGGAGCCTTTGCCAACTTCCTGAATATTGTTAATACCCAAACAGACAAGACAAAAAAAAAATGATTCCCTGTTACCCACTAGCGAGAAGTCCTTGCCCGATAAGCGTGGCTATTGTAAGTCTCGGGTAAGTCAAAGTGCTTTTTTGATGATTTACTGATTAATGCCGAATTTGCTCTGATAAACGCGATGTATTTGGCGAATTCATCGGTTTATTCATTTACCGCATTATGCAAAAACGCCACAAACGCTTTTTAATGTATAATATATTTTTTACATATAATGAACATGTTTACTTGTCACCTCGGAGATGGTTCTATTTAGACTTCTTGACAAACATGCATACCTGGAATTAATTGATTTTGGATATTACTTCATTTCTTTTATCGAAAGAAAAATCTTCGATTCTTTATTCGGATTTTATAAAAGGTTGAACTACAGTTTCAACTACCTTTTGTCAAGATTGAACGGGTAAATTTGAAAAATATCAGCCGTTGCTTGGGCCAATATAAATTGAGATTTTCAACGTGTGGTGTAAGCATTGCAAATTGAAACTAAATTTATTGACTTAAACAATCAACATTGAATAGAACTGCTAGTAAAACCGCAAAGGTTTTTTTTTCGACTTTATCGTTTTCAAAACTATGTATACAATTTCACCACCTAACGAGCAGATTGACTTGAAATTTTGTATATTTATTCAGTGTAATAGAACTTTAGTGTTGATCAGAGATTTTTCTTTAACATTTTATTTCAACATTTATTATCAATAATTCCTTGGTTTTTGGCGTAAAAAAAAACGAAAAACAGTTCGAAACTTTTTTTTCACGTTTGAGAGACATTGTAAAAGGCTCGGTGAAGTCGCAGCTAATATGGTTCATTTAAGAATAACTATGTTTTTTTCTTAACATGTCGAGTCGTCACAGTTGTCCGAGTCACGTTTAATGAAATCGAAATTCAAATTTTTCGAAATCACTTTCCTCTAAAATCAGTTCGAGTCTCTCCGTCTCTCCCCCTTTTAATCGAACGCGATAATGCCAAGCTCGAAGCAACAGGCAAACACATTACTGCTGCCTTCTTCAATCTCCGCAACAGACTTATTTATAGAATAAAAACTGATCTCACATTTTTAATCTCGAGACTCGTAAATCAATGGTTGGAATTCCATTTGTAAAAAAATTCGAAACTGTCGAAAAATTATGTGAGAGGTCGAGAAAGAGCGATAGAGAGATGGAAAGCCAGTATGAAAGTGGGAGGAAAGAGGGTAAACGACGATACAAAAATCTCCGATAACATCACCCGTGAATTGTGAAACAGTTTTTTTTCTTCTCTTTCCCTGTCTCTTTTTCCGACAACGAACGCGCATCGCGTCTCAATGAGAATTGTAAAACAAATTTCTGTTCGCGCAGTAATCTCTGTTTCCTCCCGTATTATTTACCACGACTCACCAAGGCATGACCAGACGTTGAAGCAAAAAAACCGACGATTCACATAAAAACTGGTTACAATTTTGGCGTTAATAAAAAAAAAGTTGTCCCGTACATCACGAAATTTTTGACGTTGCCGAGTCATATCTAAAAAAAACAGAAGACGAGCCGGCGATTCATCGGATCGACGCGTATATGTTTGCGTTTTGATTATTGCCCGCGAAACCGATAAAAGAAGACGAAAACACGCGATACACGCGGGAGTTCCGCTCAAGCGTGCATGATGAATTTTCTTTTATGATCGGCAATTTCGATCGTATATTTGTTTTTCGAAATAAAAATTAATGAGACAATCACGCTGTCATCAGCGAATTCCATTTTATAAAGATGTACACCGCGAGGCTCTCATCTTTAGGGAATTAAGGTAATGCGCAGCAGGATGTCTCGGAGCTTCTCCTGTTCATACGTGAAAACATATTTTTACATGTACACAGCGGATATGTGACCCAGATGTATGGCATTTGATACGCACACGGTGTACCATATTTCATGCGTGAAACGAGCAGGTCATTTGTGTCGGTTAGTAACGTGCACTAGTGGCGTAAAGTACACGAACACCCGAGTTAAAAGTTTGCCGACAAGGAACACTTATAAAAATAAAATGTCAAAAAAATTACACAGATTTTTAGTGCATTGCTTTTTCATCTCTTTTTTCATAAATCATTCGCGCTCGCACTTACATTTTGATGTTAAATGCATACGGGCAAATTAGAGAAAACGACCTTCTATTTCGCATCTTTTCAATAGAACATTATTTTTTGCCATTTACTAAAAAAAATTATACACTACTTCACAACAGAACGGTGAATGCCATAAGTAAAACAAAATAAAAATCATCTAATAGCTACATTAAAGTAGCGATAAGGTAAATTACAAAAAAGCATAATGAATCTTTCTTTTTTTGATCTACAAAATTCTACGTAGAAGACTATCTAGGATACTATCTACCTTTCGGCCAAAATCTGTTAATGTTCGTTCTGACTTCAGGAATCATTACTCTCATACTTTTCGCCAGTAGCCTCTATGCAAACTTTCAATATCCGTGTACTGCATATGTATCGCGAGCGAATAATACGTTTGCAGGTATGGACGAAACAAATTTGTGTAAAATCCCAAACAACCGAGATAATGGGCAAGCGTCACAAGTAACGTTTAATTTCTCCGCATTTCGATGACCCAACATCTTTTGATGTAAACGTGTGTTATTTTGAACGAACAGAAGTCATACCGTGGAGATTTGATCCGGTGGTAGGACAAGCGGAGTTTCTTCAAAGTGAACAGCGCTGGGATTCTCCGTTCTCTCTTCCTTCTCATCCTTCTTCTCCTTGGCTCTCTTTCCAGTCTTGTTTTTGTGCTTCTTCTCTTTGCCCTTCTCCTTTTTACCTGTAAAGCAAAGACGAGTGATAATCATCAGACTTTGCGGCTCGCGTTACCGTATAGCAATGGAGTAATAAGAAGTTGGATTTACTCATAAGAAGATTATCATCGGGAAGTTTGCGTTGTTCAGCTATGGCCTCTTCGTAAGACTTTTCCTTCATGCCGTACGCGGAGACCAGAACAATAACTACTACCGATATCACAACGACGCTGGCGCACACCAAGCCGGTGTAGAGATCCATGGTTCTCTCCTAAATCTTTGCCTGTGCAAAGAAACAAAGATGATATACGAACCGTCGTTGCGTCCGGAGCAACATCAGAATAAGAACATTTTTCATAGTTTTGGAAAACTTCGAAAAAGTAAATACGTCAGGCTCAAGCACTTTTTTTTGTAACGATGTTTTACAAAGGGGAGTTTCATAGAAAATATCAAATTTTCCATGCACGCTTATCGATAAACTGACATATGGTTAAAGAAAAATCCTAGAGGGCTTATCCGGGAGCGTAACAATCGCGAGGAGAATCTCGTTGAAATTTGGCCGGAAAAACGGAACGGTTGTGCCGGAAAATTGCGCGCCGGTAAATAACGCGAAAAGTGAGCTTCAGGGGATCGCCGCTTTTCCGAAAAACCGGACAAGTCGTATCACGAAAATGAAATCGGGCGAGATCCCCGAAATAGAATAGAAAAGAGAAACTTGCCCAGTCCTTCGTACGAAATTGCCCACCGTGTATCAATTGAAGAAACCGAAGAAAAAAAAGTGAAAAGAAAAAGTTTCTCCGTGAGAAACACTACCTCTCGCGATTCGGGAGTGTATACGACGAGCTAATTACGGTTAAACCCGTTTAATTAAGCGAGTCTATCTCTTCTCGATCGACGCCCGCGACGATACGTACGTCTCGTACCGTTAACGAATTTTTCCCACAAGCGGTATTATAATTTTTTTTTCACACACACCGTAGCCGCGACGAATATAACTTTTAGCACGAGAAATTATGGCTGCCCGGCCACCCAAAGCAACCCGTGGAGCACAAGTGTATGAGGCGTATATAAGCCACGCCTATTTAAGAAACGCGCGGACACCGATTGGTCCAACGATTGTGCCACGTACGCAGCCACTTGCAGATTTCGGGAATGCCAATTGTTCCGTGTCTCCCTCTCCCTCTATCATTTGATCTTCGTCGCTCCCTGATTCACGATTTCTTGTTGAAAATTTATGAACGAGCGTGTCGTTTGATCAATATTTATTGAAAGAAACGGCCTCGGTTGGAATTCGTGCCTGCATCGACGAGGGATTTCGGGAGGGTTCATTCGAAGCGTTTTTACTGCGATGTGTCTTATTCCGCCCACCCCTCCAGCCGGCGAACCGACAGCAGCGCACTATCGTCGTTCCACGTGTACTAGTATCTCCGACGTTACGCCATTGTACTTACTTCGCAACCTCCGTGAAGTTGGCCAACGGAACATCAAAATTAACATGACTTTTACATCGTTTCAGATCCGCGGGTAATGCAGGGATAGAAAACGAACCGCAGGAGGGCGATCGCGGGAGTACCACGTGATGGATACAGATGGATATATCGACGTATTCGTTATTCGGCGTGATTTTAGCCACATCGGATTTCTTCGCTCACACGGCACAGACGGAACATTAATAACGTCTAGGCTCACAAGAGTTCTTACTCTTTCGCGTAGAGTTGTGTGTTTTAAGTGAGAAAAAAAAACAATAAAAATGTAGATTATCCGGTTTTGCGCTACCGAACGCCAAAGATTTTGCGCGTGTAACAGACTCTCGTACGTTTACATCTTCGTTGACGTTTCGTTGTAATTGAAAATCCCTGTGTTTCGTGATCCCTCCCCCTCCATTTTCTTCCTTTCTCTATCCGTTCATTCGAGAGTTTTTTAGACGACGTTTTCTACGGAAAAATCATACAGCGAAACAATCATTAGTGCATGTGTGGTCGGGGGAAGAGGGGGGGGGGGCGGTTATTTTATACGCAGGCAACGTTTGTGAAATAATTTTCTATTCGCGAGTGACAGCTCCGCGTTTGACAGGAGAGTGCCGGAGATCGAGACGTAAATAACGCTCCCTCCCTCTCTCTCTCTCTCTCTCTCACTTTCTCCATCTGTCTCTCGTTTGCTCGCGCGCTCCCTCTTATCTCAAAACGTCACGTATCGGTCCGATATTCATTTTTATTCCGGGCTAGGAAAATGATCTTGAATAGCACATTCTACAATCATTTGTGGGCTTCGCATCGCGATGAAAAAAACTTCCTTTTTCTACAGATCTGATGAAGATCGAAGGTTGTCACGAATTCATTTTTAACGATATACTTTTCAAGCCATTTTTTTTGTTTTCGATCGGAGGCTAGTAGGATACGACGTAGATACGTCGGAGATTCGCTTTGCGCGGCTAATCCATCCCTGTTCGATATGACATCGTGCAAACGACACATCGCGACCTCATATATTTTTATCTTTGTAGAATCAATGAACTTTTTTTCCAATCGCCGAATGGCGAGCCTTGAATTTACACTTTTGCCTGCACATGTGCACTTGAATTATTCGTATTTCATGGTTCCAAACAATATAGATAAGCAATTTTGCATATTTATTTGTTTATAGTTGTTAAAAAAAAACGTCACTTTTTAACAGAGTTATTTTGTCTTGCAGTAAATCTATTGTCATTGTTACTTCGTGTCAAACCTTGAAACGTCGTTAACACTGCACAAACCATTTTTATGGACTAAACAAATATTTTTAAACATTTTTTTATTTTTAAATATTTTTCGTGCTCCAAATGAAATTGTACTCGTTAATTTAGGTATTAAGATGTTCGGTTTCGTTATAACTGAACCGATGTTCAATCTGGACACAAGAATGAAGGGAACTTCCTGCTTTTCTTTTCCTAATTTCTGTGCAAAGTCTTTCTAATGTTTTCTAATTTCCAATGTTTTTTTAACGGTACAAGGTATACGGAAGCTTATCAAATGAATTTTACCTTTTTTAACACTCGTGGATACCCTTCGGTTAATTACCATTCATTACTCAATGTTTCCAAATACTTTTTGTATATATGTTCCAGCCTCACTCCTTCCACACGAAACTCAATTCATTTTATTGATTAGTCTTTGCTGAGTATTGGTTTACCTTTTCATACAATATGGCATAGGCTTGAGTTTTCAGACAATATGGCACGGACATATTGTAATCAAAATTGTCTGTAGAGGTCATCTTTGAAGTAAACTTTAGTTGCAACTAAATAAATAAAGATTAAAAACTCTTATCTGACATAATAGCATTGTAAAAATCGGATCAATTATCAAAACTCGAATTAAATTATTTTTGCCTTGACAGCTGTGTCTGTTAATATTCAGTCTGTTCGAAAGAAGTTGATAGTGGTCTGTGCCTTGAAATACTTGAGTCGCTGCCAGGAACATTGATATATAATTTGTTATGGATGAATTCGAGTGCATTGAAATAATCAGAATTTCAGTACGTTACGACCAATCACTCTGGAATTACGAAGCCGACGACACTAAAAAATGACAAAAAAGTTGATATTATATATCAAATTATTTTTCAAACGTTCCGTGTCGATATTTAATTTCACATTTTTATATTCTATAAAGAAGTAAAACAATGGGAAATGAAAAGCATAAATCTTGAATTCGTGAGTGAAGCAATGACATATTGTATAAACATTGACTTATATTTGCATCAATGTTTCATCAACAAGGTAGCAAGTCTGCAGAGTTCATGTTCACCCTTAATGATAGCGATTCGAAATAACAATCAGAAATGGGTTACCGAGTGACCTTACCGTGCGAATATTTCAGCCAAAATTTGATTGGCTGAAATGCATTCAATTTTAGTCAAGTTAAAATCATTTTATTTCAATTCAATCAAATTCAATATCACTTTTATTATAATTTAATTAAAATTTTATTTCAATTCTAGTAGGTGGTTTTACGAATATCTTGTAAAACATAGGCCGTTCTTTAATATATCAGGTCAAAGTTGACAAAATTATGGAAACTTATAAAATTGAAAGGTGTGAAAATGTGCTGAAAAACTGAATGTCTTACATATCGGGAGTCTCATCTGGTGAAACCATGTAACCACCTATCGTATTGTTATTTTACGCTTTTCTCTTTTATATGTACAATGCTGAAAATAAATTGATTCCAATGGGTCAGCCTTCTTATTTGCTAATTATAAGCCGTAATACGCGTGTTATGCTTCCAGGATAAAACTGTGCAAGGATGAACATAATGCGAAAGTTGCGCATGGGGAATGCCGTGGGTGGGATGGGCTCGAGTACGACAGGCAGTATAGACGATACAGCCGGTGTGGCAAATCCGCAACACACGGCTCTTGGTCTTATGCACCTGAAGAAACTCTTCGCCGAGTATACTCATCCGCCTCACGAATATACCGAGGCTGAGAGGGATGACAAACTCTACAACATGTTGCCTCTCTTTTGCAAGGTGAATATTTAAGTACAAACAATCTCCTACCGCTCCAGAATTGGTTGTCGGCATACAATAACCTCTTTGTAAAATAGTTAGATATATCTTCCATCCATATTAGGTGTGTGGAATAAAGTTGGATTACCATAAGGAAATCGATTATTTTAAGGAGGCATCATTATATACATATAAGAGTCGTTACGCACAGAGATCATACATATATCTTCTTATCGAACGATGGCATCTCAGTAAATTATTTCAACAGCGTAAAGCTCAAACAATGATAATGCGATTTAAGGTGTTCGGCTCGAGTCCTTCAGCTGATATGAACGAAAAATTTTGGGACATCCTTGCCTTCACGCAACAAGTGTCTAAGCTCATGGTTACGGAGATACGTCGGAGAGCGAGCAACCAGAGTACAGAAACGGCGAGTTGCGCGATAGTGAAATTTTTGGAAATTGAAAACAGCGAGGAGTCGAGTAACGGTTGGATGTTGCTTTCGGCACTGAATCTTTTAGCTGCGGGTGATACGACTCTCATACAGGTAAACAATTGTTGAAAGCAAACATTTTTAACGAGTGCTTTGATTTGAATGCGCAAAAGATGTGAAACTGAGAGTTTGTAAGTTCCTGTGAAGCGTTTTTGTAACGAAGGAATGTAATGTCTCCGTCTTAGCAGTTTTTCATTTTATTTCATACGCGGAGAACGATAACTATCAATATAAAGTTATTGAATTCACAGGCAATGACAAGCGCATCCGTACCCTCGACATTGGTGAAATGTCTCTATCTGTTTTTTGATCTGCCTGAAATGAGCGAAAGCGAAGCTGACGAGACCGACGTAAACAGCGAATTTACTCCCCGAGAACGTCGAATATTGTTGCAAAAGATCTTCGTGCAGGTAAAATTTATCAAGTTACTTGCTCGATGACATTGTTTTACTCTTATTTTTTTTTTTATCCGCAACGTAGAAAATTCATACTCGTGGAATAGGATTAATCGGTATATTGATTTTCCTCAGGTGTTGGTGAGACTCTGCAGTCATACGTACCCAGCTGATGAGCTCGCACGAAAGGATGACTTAACGTTGTTATTTTCGGCGATAACTAGCTGGTGCCCTCAGTACAATGTAATGTGGCGTAAAAGTGCGGCCGAAGTTCTCATGACGCTCTCACGACACGGACTAACGACGAACGTAGTCTCTTACATTCACGGTTCGTTGCTTCATCCATTGTATCTTCTTTAATACATCTTATTCAATTGTCTTCGATATTAATATTAATACTATCTTCGTCCTCGACTTCGTCGACCTGGATCTCCAAAATTTTGTTGAAATACCTTTCAACTCGTCATAAGATTATACATTGTAAACGCAGCAACGTGTCATTTTCAATTTATAGCCAATAGGCTCAACCGCAGTTTTAATGGTACTCAAATACCAACGGTACTCTCGTACAAAAATACATTCACGTTTTCATCCCCATATGGGTTTGGTTGGGTGACTTTCTACGAACGATGCGATACGTCACCATTAATTTTTAACCAAAAGGCTAAACATCAAGTTTCATGTTTTTAAAAAGGACGGATTTTATGCAAACGTGAATTCGGTGTTTTACGCCGTTGAGGAAAGAATTTTGAAAGTATACAACAACCTTCTCCGCGATACACTAATTATTGGTGAAAACTGGAATAAACTGGTGAAACTTGACTGCACTATGTAGTGATATTCGTTATACTTCATAGCTCTCGTTTTGTTCAATCGCAGATAAGGGATGCATCGCTCTCTGTATCGACAACATGCAACGAGTACCGGGTCTGGCGCCCCTCGAAGTCGTCGAAATGTTCGTGACCGTTTTTTGCTTTCTCAAGGACTCGAGTGAAGTTTCACAAACGCTTCTCGATGACTTTCGCGTGTGTCAGGGCTACACGTTTCTCTCGGAATTTTTGTTGAAGTGAGTGCCAAAAATGTTGATTCCAAGAGACGATATATGTATATCCGTTTAATCTCAATTTCGAGGACAAATACCTTGCCAAAAAAAGTCATTTCTTCCCATTTCCTGTTTTTCTCATATACGAAAACTTGTTCGGATGTCGAAAGGAAAATAGGAAAGAAAAGCTTATTGGGCTAAGTATTATTCTGCCGGATGTTTTCCAAAAAAGAACATTTTTGCAGGCACGCACCTTCAAAACTCGAGCAAGACGAACGAGGAGAGGCGCAGGACGCTATCCGGAATTTAGTCCTGATGCTTGCGTCACTCACTATGTGCGGTCACATTGAACTGAAACCGACACAGGCGAGCATGGGCTCGTTATTTCAGATGCTTGGCTTCACACTTCCACAGCCGAGCAATCGAGGTAAAAAGAAATGTCGTTATTCCAGTGTGACCATTAGATTTATAGTCTAATATGAAATCCTGTAGTCTCAAAATTATTCACTTCAAGTTTGAAACCTTTAAGGATGTATATAAGGTCAATTCCGCAGTACGTCTATTTATTTTCATAAGGTTGAATTAATGTCAAAATGTCAATGTCGGATCATTTCTGTTTGCATTCTATAATTTCTAATAAAAAGATTATGTAATTTCGTATAATAATTTACGACTTTTAATTAAATTTATACGCACTTTGATATTCGTGGGTGAGTCCAAGTTGAGCCAATCAAATAATCTTATTTCTGTCCCGAGAAAATGTGGCAACAAGGCTACACTTTCTTTTTTCATACTTTTTTTTATCATTTTACTTTGATTTTGTCTATTTCCGGTATAAATAACACGGGATTAAACGAGGCTTTGATTCTTAAATATTTTTTTTCCAAATGATCGACTACGTACCTTTTTCTTTTTTTCAATCGATGTAGCGTCTATCATATATTTCAGATTTATGGAAAGTCAAACAAGTTGATATTTTTTATATACATCCTTAAATTTATAAGTGCAGAAGCGAAATGAAATTCCGCAGCGATGTCAGCTGATTATTCGTGTTAGTTTGATCAAATAACGATTCACTTACGTT
Source organism: Ophioninae sp. B BG-2022a (assembly GCA_030522765.1). NCBI lineage: Eukaryota > Metazoa > Arthropoda > Insecta > Hymenoptera > Ichneumonidae > Ophioninae sp. B BG-2022a. Next base: position 35,189 of record JAPYZJ010000333.1, read on the forward strand.
TTTTTTTCGTTTAGGTGGCAGCGTTAGGAATATCCAGGCTTTTACAGTGTTGCAATCCGTATTCGTCAAGTCGAATTCTCCGTTGCTGTGTTGCACTATACTCGACGCGATATCCAGCGTTTACCACAGCGACAACGCTAATTACTTTATACTCGAGGGTGAAAACACACTGTCGCAATTCGCGGAGAAGATACACTTGAAGAATCCCGAGATACAAGAAAAGTTCTTCCAACTTCTGGAATTCATTGTTTTCCAGTTAAACTTTGTGCCTTGCAAAGAACTCATATCCCTCTCGATACTGTTGAAATCGAACAATTCTGTCAATTGCAGCATCATGTGTATGGAAACACTACTTAACATTCTGAGGTACGTCTGTCGATTGAAAGTAAAGAACAATACAGTATTTTGCTTCTCAGCTTGCGCAAGATGACGATCAACGGGAAATCTCGTTTGCTTTCAGGCACAATATTATATTCAAGGATGTGTACAGAGAGGTTGGTATGTTGGAGGTTTTCGTAACGTGTCTCCATCGTTATGCCACCTTGCTGAAAGACAAACAAGCTGCGATTGATCAGGGACTAGGTAAGTCCGTCCAAAATAGTCACTCGGACTGCCCTTTAAGAAATAGTGTTTGGAATAGGTAATCTTTTTTCTATCTCCAAAATAGCGGTGCTGTTGAAGCCTTATAACCCTTTACATCCGACCGTACGATTAATCATTTTGAATAATTTTTTTGAACAATTTATGATTCCAAATGTCACGATCATTTTGAATAATTTTTTTGAACAATTTATGACTCCAAATGTCACGATCATTTTGAATAATTTTTTTGAACAATTTATGACTCTAAATGACTACGATCGATCGACGTCGGTTGCGTTTGCAAGAATGAACCCGCGCGACCTTTAGATTTTTTAAAAGTTACCCGCACTAATCGTGTACCGTCGGGTGTAAAGGGATAAGTCTAATGTGTAGGAGGCTTATAAAGAATTCCCTTTTTTTTTATTAAAGCAACTTTCTTAAAAAAAGTCTACTATAATTACCTGAGGAAAAGGGTTTTATCAAAAAAACAAAAAATTCTTACGTATTTTCGTGAATACATTACCACAAAAAATATGGTAAAAAGTTTAAGCGACATTGGATAAAATCTACCAAAATCATGCCGTAGGTCGAATTGAGAAAATTCCATGGGTATGATGACGCGCTAAAAATACTGCGGAATTGAGAAAACTTAGTTAAACGTTTAACATCTATGGGTGGGGCAAGAAACCCGAACTTGGAATGACCAGAAAGCTCAAAATCCCGAATTTGAATATTCCGAAACCACAAATTTTGTATATCTTTGGGTTCGTTTGGGTTTGTTTAAAATCAAGGGTTTTAAATCAACGTAACAAATCCAAACAAATTTCGTCAATCTTTTGCTGGCATGACTTTTAGGAAATTATTAGTTTCGGAATTTAAAAAATTCGGAATTTTTAGCCTTCTGGTCAATCGAAGTTTGTGTTTCCTACCCAACCCCAACATTCACAATGGCAATTCACCAATGTTGCAGCAATATCAGCCTATTTTTGAGACATTGAAAAATTAAATATCAATATACTTTATCCTTTCAGCGTGTGCTACGCTTATAAAATCCAAACTTTTTCAAATCATAGAACATTTGCAAAAAGAAATGTCCAAAGACTTTATCGTTGGGAATGATCAACGTTACTGTACCAAAAATCCGGAAAATCGTTTTTAATGATTCTATGTGCCTTAAACAATCGACGAAACTAACACATTGAAGCAGAATGGAACAGGTGGTACGATTCTGTATCTTTATTTATTTCAATCAGAGTACAAAATGTGTCCGGAGCAAGAGCGTCTTGGCGGTCTCGTTATGGAAGCTTTGACAACTCTGCTGGCTGGGAACGTTCAGAATGCCAAAGTCTTCAGGGAATGCGGTGGTGCTCGATGCGCTCACAATCTTGTCCCCTACATGGACTGCAGATTCGCGGCACTTGGAATTGTTCGAGAATTGATACTCAGTGCTGGCGGTGATGACGACATGGCCACCCTTCTCGGTGTTATGCATTCCGCACCTTCTAATGCTCTACTGCTTAAAACCCACATACTCAAGGTATTTACGCAATGTGCTTCAGGGCGTAATCCTAAAAAGACAAAAATTGTATAAAAATGATAAATAATTCGTGATAATGCGATTTACCAAATAATTTTTATAATAATTTTTATAATTTTATATTATTATATAATTTTTTATAATTTTAAATCATTTCATTTTCAATTTCGTATTCCTGAACAGTGGAATTATCGAGATTGAGCCTGGAGCCAAATGCAAAACAGTTTTTTAAATGTAGACACAAAGTACTATAAGAATATTAAAGATTTTAGAGGATTTTCTTGAAAACATTGCACTAACTAGCATTTTTTCACATAAAAAAGAATGTTTGTACTTTTTTCCGAAAACTTTTTTAACGTATCGAATATTGATTGTTTGGCTGAAAAAAAACGCGAAATCAGATCGACCCTACGATACGATAAATTGGGGTGATTGACCTTTATTTTCTTTTCCAATGAAGTCGCTTCTCGCCTGTCTCCGGGAGTCGCATCGTACTCGTACCGTTTTCCGGAAAGTCGGTGGTTTCGTATACGTGATGTCGGTTCTGGTATCGCTGGAGGCCCAATTGGGTCCGTATCCACCGAAGAACATGAACGAGCCTTGCAACGACGTTGTTCAGCGGAGTCCTCAGGACGAGGCTCAACTGTTAACGCTCCTACACGTCGTTTTCCACACAATATGCACCGCGATGAGATTCGAGCCCGCGAACGCAAAGTTCTTTCATCTCGAGGTAAAACGATACGACAAAATGATTCATTCATTCCGTAGATCGAGAATCGTCCGATTCACCGTATATTCCATTGCAGATTTGCCAGTCGAGTTTGTGCGACACGCTTCGTCTGCTCGGTTGTTTTTCAAGCAACACGAAACTCCTGGAGTCGCATGTACTACCGTCGATGAATTATCACGCATCTCTACTCAACCTTTTCACCGGAAGCGTTCTCGATCCCGTTTTTCCGAGCGATATTCCACCCACGCTCAGTTACGCCTGTCTCCTGTTGCGTCTATTATACGACGTCGCGCTTGATGCTTTCGACAAGCCAAACTTGGCCGCTGTCGGTATGAGATCACCCTGCCACAAGCAATCGAGCGTTGAGGTAACTATATTTGTAGTTTTATTTGTTTTTTGTATTAGTTTTCTTGTTTTATTTTTTTTTATGTTTTTACTTTTATTTTACGACTTTTTACGTTTTTAGTTTTATTTCTACGACTTTTTGTATAAGTTTTTTCCAAACATGTATTTTACATATTCTTATTTTTTACGATTCTTCTCCTTATGTAACATTATGAATAGTTAAATGAGAAACAGACATACACGTTCCAATCGCAAAGAAAATATTTCAGAGGATAATAGTTTCGATAATTCATTGCTAAAGTAATTTCGTAAACATTCTTGTAGCAATGGCAGAACTATCGAATAACTATTTGACACTCAATGAACGGTTATCGAGCGAATGAATATTGAAATAAAAAGTTGGTTCGTCGATTTTCACCCATTGCTCGTAACTCTGTTCCCTCTGATGCCACAAATGTATTTTCCTTTTGTCAGCTGATTATTTCGTTGCTTCGATTCTAGCCACAAAGATCTCTGGACTCGCCGGGCAGTGGGAAGCGTTCTTCAGTAAATTCTCTGAATCTGAATCCTCCGAGTCCCGAGCCGGTGATCGTGCATCCGGGAATCGTCGTTGGGATGTTGCATCTTTTGCCATCGATCAATTACCAAAAGAATCCTGAGATAGCCCTCGCTCTGCAGATTTACGTCGCTGAAGTGATCAAGAGTTTGGTGAGATCCGAGAGGAATCAGCAAGTCATGTGCGACGCCGGTATGGCTGGAGAGTTGTTGGCGGTTGGCAGGATTGCTCTTCAGGACGAAACGCATCCGCTTCATCAGCCACTCCAATACATAATTGAACGTCTCGCCGCTCAATCATTGGAGCCGAGAGATTTGAGGTGAAATAGCAAAACGAATTTCGCACGAAACAATGTGTAGCGCTTGAAGGGTCGCCACGTGTCAGTACCGCTTAACTCCCACAGGGAATTTTTGCGCCTCGGTGATCCTCTATGTTGTATCTCACTGGATGACATCGAGACGAACAAATCGAGGGGTGGTCCTGTACCGCTTACTCGCATTAAAACTCTCGTCTCCATGACGACTCCCAAGGACTTTCGAGCTCACGGTTCCTGCACTCTACCACCTTTTGTCGAATTGGACATGAGCGCTGAGGGGTTTGCCTGTCTCTATCTACCTAGTGTCGCACCTCAGAGCACTACACCGCCTACCGTCGTTGCGGCTGACAACAGCGTTCTCGGAGGAATCGGATCCGGTACGATCTTTTTTTTTTTAACAACAAAGAGAAAACGAGTTTACATAGCCGTTTCGGATACGCAGAACTTGGGGGAAATTTGTAAGAATGCTGGTAGCAAGTAAGGTAACTGTACCAATACTCGGACGAATCCCACTATTCGGACGTTAGTTGGAATGTTTCGCTATATTAGCAATATACATGAAAAGTAACGAAATTAATCAATAATAGGAATAATGATAATAAATAAATAACAATAATAACATGTTTAAACATTGGGACACGAAAGTGTTCGAACACAGGGACAAAACAATAATTGCTGTAAGAAAACTGGTACAATTTGCTATTATTCTACGATTTAATATATATAATTGAAAATATTTAATTCTCCGGCGTTCGATGAATGCGCTCTGAAAACTACAATTTACGAGCTTTATGGTAGTTCCGGTAACTGTTTTTAAAACCGTTTCTTAAATGAATAATAAATTCTTCAAGTTCAAGAACTATTAATCGTCCGAGCATTGGTACTTTGGTCATGAACTCAAAGTTTCAGCCTCCTGATTGATTCTCGGCGGATTTATTTTAACGATAATCTTTGATGGAAAGCATGATCTTCTGGTATCAACGAAACTCTTTCGACATCTTTAAAGCCTTTTTTTCAAGAGTAGTATGAAATATTTTCATATCGATGTTACTCCTCGATGCTTTATTGATACTTAAAAGTATTTTACCAAAAATCTGGCTACAATCTGATACAAAAATACATCGAGGCCGTTTTTAGGTTCCGAGCGGAGAACCGAAAAAAACGTTTTGTCACAGAAACCGTACTTCCACATATATTACATTTACGGAACGAAAAAATGGAAAAATTTCTGATATAAGTGTGGGTAGGATATATTCCAGTTAAAACTTAAGAAAAGAATCCCGTAGCGGTAGATTTATCAATACTGATTATTACATTTTAAAGTCTATCTCTCATGAACGTCAAAAATTGTGAAAATTAAAACAGGAATGTCTGTGTATATTCTTTTCTTCACACTTTTCGTTACAAAAGTGACCTTGAAAGTGACCTTGAAAAAGACGGCAATCAAAGTTACGCTTATAAATAGAATGTCGTAGAGATTTGCTTAAGAAGGAAGAATCTGCGTCGTCAACGAATCCCTTCCTTTCTGTACTGAAAGATAAAGTGTAATTATATCCACAGGCGACAGGCTCTTTCCACCGCAAACTGGTCTCACTTATAGCACTTGGATATGCGTCGACAAGTTCAGCGACCCTCGAACCGATCCACACTGCGTACGATTGTTGACTCTCGTTCGTAGCCCACCTTCGTCCCGGGATCTGATTTGTTTCGCGGCAGTATTGAGCGCACGTGACAAGGCTATAATCGTCTCGACGCAGGAAACACCGATGCCACAAAGTCAGTTGTATAAATCGAATAACGCGAATTTATCGGCGTCGGGTAACGTTGCGTCGAGGGATTCGTTAACAATAACGATGAATCTGTTTGTTTGTTATTGCAAAAAAAAAAAACAATATCCAACGATGAACAGATATCGGCGAGTGGGAACCGGAGGGTACTGGCGAGAGCGGTGCTAGAGTCTGGTGTCCCGATCTTCTTCACGAGGGACAATGGCATCACATCGCTATTGTACTGAATCGGGCAGTTCTGAAAAATTCAAGTTTCTCCCTTTACCTGGATGGCCAACATATTCAGAGTCAAAAGGTGTATATTTGTCTCGTGTTGATAATATCTAAGTAGATATTATCAACACGATTTTATTTCAATATATACGATTATCAATAATATTTATCTATACTTAGATAAATATCTAAGTATAGAAGCAAAAAAAAACAAGATCGACTTAAGGCAGTTCTCTAGTTTCTCGGCTGTTTTTTTTTACGGCTTTTTCAATAATTTTTTACGGGCGAACCATCGAAATAATCAATCTCATTGTTTTTGCATAATTTTTATTAACATTTAAATAAGGTTTACAATTTTTTTGAAGTCATAATATGTAATAGAATAAATGTTATAGTGGTCGACAGGAAGAGATCAAGTAAAAGAGGTGCTCGACGGTGACCAAGATTGCGGCTGTTTTGCTTATCTGAAATAAAAAAACCAAACGGCATTTTATTCTTCATATTTAAGACTAGCGATTGAACTAGAGTGAATGCTAAATTACAAAAAGTGACTTTTTTATACACTTTTGAAAATTACATTCTATTTTTTACTCATTTTTTCTTAAGTTCTTCGTTGGTAGAAAAAAAAACTATCGTAGCAATCATAATAATCCTAGTTCAATCGCTGGCTTATAACATACTAAAAATGCTGTATAAATTTGAACGAGACTGGTGCCAGAGTTTCTGAAATATCGTGGTCACCGTTTCGAAAAATGGTGTTTCGAGAAAAACGCGTTTGAAAGTTCGCGCATGTGATTTATACTAACCGTATACCTGCTCTTTGGCACACATTTTTCTACCCATTTTGAAGATAGATGTCATTTATAAAAAAAAAATCAATTTTTTCGACCCGAGAAACTAGAGGACCGCCTTAACATTGATAATTTCCTGGTTTTTGTGAAAGAGAACGATTTTAATTTTTTATTCTCTCAGTTGCACTATATAACTCAAACGCCTGGTGGAGCAGCGACGAATTTAACAGTAGCGTCGCCCGTTTACGGGTACGTTGGTACGCCACCGTGCTGGAGACGTTACTCCAGGCTTGCTTGGAAACAAGGACCGTGTCATCTTGTCGAGGAAGTATTCAATTCTCAGAACATATCGTGCCTCTTCAAGCTCGGGCCTCATTACATGGGTAGTTTGCAGGCACCTCAGTACATAGGTGAGCTTGATCTAATCAACGATAAGTACTCCTCCTATAGGCTATCATCCCATTCAATTACTTGATCGCCGAGTTGTAAGGGGTACACCTCAGCCCGTTCGAGCCGGTTGACAACGAGATGATGACCGAAACTACGCCTTTCTTGTACATGCTATGTCGCATATACCAATTATTTTATACGTTTAACTTCAACGCTACTCAACAGAGTACTCATACATATACGAGTTCATTTTTTTTCTACTGAAGTGTAAAAAAGAATCCTCCCCTTTTCTATTCTTCGACTTCTCCGACAGAGGGCAAACGATTGCTCCACTCTGCAACGAAACTTTAAAAATTACAGCTTTGTTCAATAACTACAAACAAACAATATATTTCACAATTCCAGGCCCGGAACCTTTGTCCGCACTCTTGTCGGAGGAAAAGGTAGTTTTCGGTTTAAACGCCAAAGCAATGTCCCAGCTGACTCTCGCAAAGATACGTAAAGTTTACAGTCGCGCCGATAACAAATCCATAGCGAAACAGGTAAACCAACCAAATTTATTTTTCCATGGAAACGTATATATTTCTAGAATTTCATTAGTTTTTCCGTATAATCGACGATGAAATATTTTATCGCAGCTTGGCATGTCGTCACACGAAAACGCCACACCGATTCGAGTTTTGCATAATTCGGCTGGACATTTGAGTGGACCTGCGAGAGCCTTAGGGGGTGTAGTCGTGGGTTATCTTGGAGTTCGTGTATTCGGGCCTCGTCCAGTTGCGACGATGATCGACAACGTTGGAGGATGTTCCGTTCTACTCGGTGAGATTATCGATAATGCACTTCACTGACATTTCCTATCAGTTGTACTTTTCGACAGTATAAAATCCATCGTGTAGGAACAAAAAACTTTAACCCATTATAGAAATTTGGTTTAAGGTAGTAGTCTCGATGCAGACTAGTCATGTAGCGAAAAATGTCTAAATTATGATTTTCCGAGAGCTCGAATATATGAGTCCAAATTGATATTGATTTAGTTGATATTAAATATACTTCTCCAAGTGAGCACAATTAGCCGACAGCTTATTATAAATTATTAAGTAATTGATTAATGATCATTGTGCTGACTCAAGAATTTTTTGTTGTCTTATTAGATTTACATGTGGCAACGTTGCATTTTTTTTCTTGTGCATGTTCGGATGTACTCAGCTGACGCGGTGTTTCCATGTTTCATATTATATCAGTTCATATTAAAGTTCATATTAAAGTTCATTATTAAAATCAATATAACTTACAAGATTGTTCGACAATAATTTTTTTTTATTAGTCTTTTAGATTTTTACGTGTTTAATAAATCTAAATCTCATTTTTTGTAAGAATCTTACGGATTTTCGGTAATTATGTACTTTAGTGACTTTTCCGAAAAATGTGTGCAAAATTTATTTTTTGTCATCTTCTCATTGATTGGGTTATAAATGATAATATTCCGTCGGGGGAAGCTAAATTCCACCTTTCCATAAAAAATTACCCTTATATAAAAAGTAAACGAGATAGACGAAAATCGAGTCATTTTGCAGAAAATTCACGCCCCATTTTATCACATGTTTCCGCAAACATCAAAACCCCATAACTTCTTTTGGGTTTGTTTGGGTTTGTTTGGTCTAGGTTTGGGTTAGGGTTTGGGTTTGTTTGTTTGTTTGGTTAAAATCGAGTCATTGTATAGAAAATGTACGCCCCATTTCATCACATGTTTCCGCGAACTTCAAAACCCCATAACTTTTCATCGGGAGGTAGATTTCAGTCTCCCCCGACTGAACATAATCATTTATAATCCAAACAATGAGAAAATGACAAAAAAGAAATGTAACACGCATTTTTCGGAGACGTCACTGAAGTACATAATTACCGGATTTTCTGTTGAATATATCGTTTTTAAGTAAACGGAAGTTGGCTTTTTTCACCTACTGAAGCAAAATTACTTTCACAAATTCCCATTTTCAAATATTAATTACTCGAAAATTAGGTCGATATGTGGCATTGAAATTTCACAGAACAATTAAATATACAATAATTTGAAGTATTCAACCCTAGATTACTACTCTACGTCGCAGAGGCGCCCGCGTTTTTGATATATTGCTCTCTCTTTTTATCCCCTTTTCTCTCTTATATAATATTATAAAAATCTCTTTTATATAATATTATTTAAAATTGTGTTTTTTCTCTTTCTAGTAATATACACAATTATATTAGCAGTCAAAACATATCAATCATACTTATAGGTTTTGAATAAAATCATTAGTCAATATGATGCGTACGTCGCAACATAAATCTTATGAATTGACCCACCCCGACTACCTAAGGAACTCTTAGGACTACCTTAAGGGACTCTGTAACGCACTGTTATTATACAAGCTGCCCAAAAACATTTGGCTGTTTCAACTCAGGTTTAATCGCAATGGCTCAGGACGTAGAATCCTTGTACGCAGCGGTGAAAGCTCTCGTGTGTGTGGTACGCTCGAATCAAGCTGCTCAATTAGAAATGGATCGTCGACGGGGCTATCAGACTCTCGCTATGTTGCTGAGACGAAAATGTCCGCTTCTGAACAGTCACATACTTCATTTGACCTTCAGCCTGGTTGGAACTGTCGACAGCGGACGAGAAACCAGCGCGATACCGAACGTCACAGCGTTTCAGGATCTCCTTTGCGATTTGCAGGTTAATAACGAAATGGCTTGCGACGTTTATTTCAAAGCAAAATACGTCTCCTGAATCTTGATTGATCAACAACATTTCAACAACAGGTCTGGCACGAAGCACCCGGAGAACTTTTACGCTCGCTCCTCGAACATTTGTACGAGCTAATTGCCGAATGCAGCGAGAAACGGACCAATTTGCGATTAATGAGGGATTTGCAATTGGTACACAAATTGTTGCACATATTGGGAGACGTCAAACAAAACTCAACGAGACAAGTTCTTCTGGCCCTGTTGAATATTCTTTTGGGGCAACCTCGGCAAGCCGATTTATTGTGGTACGTAATACTGGGGCTGAGTAGGAAACCCGACCTTCGATTCATCAGAAGGCTCAAAATTCCGAATCTTAATAGTCCGAAACTCCAAATTTCGTAACGGTTTACGAAATTTGTTTGGGTTTGTTGGGGTTTTTTTGGGTTCGTTAGTTTGATGTTGAACCCTTGATTTTAAACAAACCCAAACAAACCCAAAAATTTACGGAATTTGTATTTTTGGTATATTCAAATTTCGAATTTTGAGCCTTCTGGTCATTCGAAGTTCGGGTTTCCTTCCCGACCCCAAATGTTGATAATATAATTTAGCTTACGCATAAAAAAATTATGTTTCGAATATTATAAATAATTATAAATAAATCATAAAAATATTTCTCGAATATTATAAATATTCTTCAATATCTCGAATATTTATAATATTCTCGAAAATATATCTCGAATATTATAAATAAATTATAAAAATAATATTGATTATCATTATAAGGCAAAAACGAGTTAACTGCGATGAAAAGTTGTTTAGTTTTGAAATATTTGGGATTATTCAGGTTCGGGCAATTTATCGTCGCTACATTGCCACTTACCTCGGAAAGGCACTTGATCCTGCGTGAAAATGAAGGCCCAAAAGAGGGCGAGGGCGAAAGCATTCTTCTGAGGAATCGTTGTTTGCAGCTGCTGCACTCTTTGCTTTTCAACGGCTCGAAAGTTAACGTCAGGTGAGGGCGTTGTTTTCTTTCAAGATCTTAAGCGAAACCGCGACCGTTCACGATAATTCGTGTACAAAAAATTATACGTTTTTTATTCAGCATGTGCGACGAAGTGGCAAAAATACTTGGACTCGATTGGATTCTGCTGTTCCTTCAACCTGGATTGCACAGTACAACCGTTGTTTGGGGATTGAGAATACTCGTGGCTGTATGCTCGGTCCAATCGATATTACAAAAATTTAAGGAAGGCACCAGTAACGGTGGATGGTTGCGTCATACCGATCACAACAAAATGGCTATGGCGCTTGGTAAATTTATCATTCATTAAACTCGAAACATGAAATTTGATTGAAAATCATGCTTTTCTCCAACTTGGTCGGTATAGCCGATGAGGATGATACATATCCACGGATTTCCTAAACGGCACTTTCGAATTTCACCAATTTTGACCAAATCCTATTATATTGATAGATGAACAATCGTGTCATCAAATTTCTTGAATCAATGAAAAAAAAGTACCAACCGAAAGATTTCACGACTAACAAAAACCAGTTATTAGACATCGGGAGAAAAACTTTTCGGGCCATTTCGCATACGATTTAATTCTATAAAATGAATGAAATTTACACCTCGTACTATAAGCTCGACAGCATCTAACCCGGGTCCATCTTCAATATGCTAATTGACAGGTTGTCATCAACAAATATCTGGTGGTGAGATTAAAGCTCCAGAGCTTCACGTGCCCGGATTTCAACATCTCGGTTGGTTGCTCCCACAGCACGTTGACCTCGCACCAGAGCTGTACTTCCTATTCATCGCACTGATGATGGGTCAACCGATAAAATTGCTGCCGGCAGACTCCAAAGTTAGTATAATTACCTAAAACTCCTCAGCGCTCGTTCGTGCTCAAACGAGTCCTCAAATGAGTCCTTGATTCTTGTTTGTTTACAGTTGGATCTTGACAACGTATGGAACTTTATGTTCGGTGTTCCCGCTAATCATTTGCCCTCTTCCTTCGCTGGGAAAATAAATCTTTGTCCTGATGCTGTTGTCACGGTTTTAGCGATGGTTCGCACAATGCTGAATTCTCATGCCAACAAGTAAGTGCAAAGCTCCAATTGTTGATTGAACTTTTTTTTTAATCTGTCGGACGTATTAACTTATTTGATTATTTATTTGATTGCAGCCCGGACGCCTTGCCGGAATGGTTAAAAGATTATCCAGTCACGATAATACAATTTCTTTTCTTCCTGTATCACAATTTTACAGATTTTATGCAACTGTTTATGTCCGCCGAGGTGTTGGGAGCGCTCGCTGGAAGTCTCTTTCCGAAGCCAGCTAGCGGTAGTCAGGACAGTAGCGGAGCGAGCACACCCGCTGACGAGGTAAAACTGAAAATACAGTTTCTCAAATTAATCAAATAAAAAGGGCGAATGGCCGAAAGTGACTAGCTTATTGGGGATTTTTCAAATGTACTTGTCAATAACTATCCAACAAGGTTAAATTAATGTTTCAGGAACCCGTGTTGGTTAGATCTCCCTCCAAAGATATCGGTCTAACGAATCATCTCGCACGAAAATTCGTGATGGATTTTTTGCGCGTTATCGTGGTGGATTCGCTTTCGCTGCCCGTCACAGCAAAATCTCCACCAGCCATCGATCTTGTTTTGGAAGCTTGGCCCGAGCATGCCTCGACTTCTCAACAGACTCGGTATCAAACCGAGATCTTGTCGATTCTTATGGAACATCTATTGGCTGCGGATGTCCTAATTGGGGAGCAAGCGGCACTACCAGTCGTCCCGGGTGGATCCGCCAATAACATTCCCAATAACGTTTGCTACGTTACCGCGCGAATAGTCGACAAACTGTGGCAGGGTAAAATAGTCCGACGTTTAGCGTAATTAAGGCGGTCGTCTAGTTTCTCGGCTGTTTTTTTACGGGCAAACCATCGAAATAATTAATCTCATTGGTTTTGGATAATCTTTATTAACATTTAAAAAAGCTTTACAAATTTTTTGAAGTCAAAATATATAATAGAATAAAAGTTATAGTGGCCGACAGGAAGACATCAAGTAAAAGAGGTGCTTGACGGTGACCAAGATTGCGGCTATTCTAAATTACAAAAATTGACTTTTTTTTATACACTTTTGAAGATTACATTCTATTTTTTACTCACTTTTTCTTAAGTTCTTCGCTCGTAGAAAAAAAAACTATTGAAGCAATCATGATAATCCTAGTTCAATCGCTTGCGTATAACATATTAAAGATGCTGTATAAATTTGAATAAGATCGGTGCCGTAGTGTCTGAAATATCGTGGTCACCGTTTCGAAAAATGGTGTTTCGAGAAAAACGAGTTTGAAATTTCGCGCATGTGATTTATACTAACCGTATACCTGCTACGTTCCGGGGCTGTAACTTGCGAACCACTAGGAATATCGAAAAATCCTTTGGCACACATTTTCTACCCATGTTGTAGATGTGATCTATGAAAAAAAAAATCAATTTTTTCGACCCGAGAAGCTAGAGGACCCCCTTAAAGCACAGAAATAAATACGTACGATGTAAAAATTGTCGCTTTAACAAAATGTAACCCGATTTATTTTACGCAGGCGCTTTGACCAAGGATCCTCATGAAGTTTTTGATTTCATTGTGAAACTGATTGGCCAAGCGAAACGACGACCCGGTGCAGTGAGTATCGAGGGCCTTCATCATTGTCTCAATAGAACCATACTCTTTCTACTGTCTCGATCTACGGATTCGATAACCGATCAAACCGCCGTATTGGACGCTCTGCACAAACTGACGACTCATCGGTCAGTCTCGAGGACGTATATGATTATTTCTTGACATTCGTGAAAGCGAAATGATACGAACCTAGGGCAATTCTTACTTTGGGTACAGACTGCTGGTTTTCGGTGCGGGTAATCACGAGCTCGAATTCATCAGCTGCTTGACTTACTGCCTCCTTCAACTGACTGCCGACATCAAGATCATGCTGGATTCGAACATGAAAACTACTTGGCACGTTAATCCACAAGTCGAAGCGAGCGACGAGCGTCTAACGTCACATCAGGGACACAAGTTAATGGCCGGTGCTGCCGCACGAGTATGGGAAGAACTTTACGTTCGTAAAAAGCCTGCGATCGAGGAAGTTTTTAAAATAAGTCTTCCGGCGCCAGTTGGGAATGAGCGTGCTCCCGATTTAGTAGCCGTACGTGAACAAGTCCACGAGGCTGCAACCAGACTCTGGCTCAATTATGTTGTGCTCGAGAGAAAAGCCTCTTACAGAGTTCCATGGGAGCTTCACAATCAGATACAATCGGCAAGTTTATAATTTTTGCTCGTCGAGGTGAAAATATCCCTTGGTATCTACTTCTCTTTATTTCGTGCATCATTCGTTCGTAAAACCGTTTGGAATTGCAGAAAATACAAAAAGTTACCGGTGGCTTGACCAGACTGGCGAGCCGAACAAAAGTTCGAAAGGAAGAGTCCGTACGCGTCAGGCTGCGACTTCGTCACAGTACGGTTGCTCAAGGAACGGAACAACACGTCGCTTTGGTTCGGGAATTAGCTGCCGCACGGAGATTGCAGCAGCAGCAAACATACCAGCACACCCAACGATACGTTTATCAGGTACGGAAAAAGCGCATCCATTGATGTTTTTAAGCATGAGTACACAATCCGAGTCCGTATCCTTCGTGGAGGAAGGAAAGATAAAACTGATATTAACAACGCGTATTTCAATAGGAATGGCTCCAGACTGAAACAGAATTGACACGCGAACGCGGATTGTGGGGCCCTCCCACACCTACGAAATTGGACAAGTGGATGTTGGATATGACCGAAGGTCCCTGCAGAATGCGCAAAAAGATGATGAAGAACGACTTGTTCTACATTCATTATCCTTACAGGCCGGAACTCGATCACCCTGATAACGTGAGTAACGATAACGACTTCGATTTATACAGCTGTTTTGAAAAGATAGATTCAATAAGAGCTTCTCTTTCTCTACAATAGAAACAACTCAAGTACAAAGTGGCGACGAGTATGGACAGTAAAGAATACTACCTGAAACAGCTGGGTAATTCTTCTGGTATGTTCGAACGTGAACGCGATCCCGTTATCGACGATACCCCGTTGAGCATCAACGAAACATCCACTGACAGCGAGCCACCCATGGTACCATGTACCCTCGAGCGTCATGCCAGTGAGCCTGATGAACCGTCCGAGGATAACGAACAAGAAGAGGAGAACAATCAAACCGTTCCGGATAACCAAACATTGCTGCGTCTATTGGAGGAACACGAAAAGGTCTAGAAATTAACCTTTTTTTTCTCTCTTTCCGTTTTCAGCAAAACACATTGGCGATCGTGCTGCACACGATTTACGATAACAGTGTAACAGGGAATTTATTTATTCAGATAATTGATCAATCGCAAAATCGTTGAAAAGGCTTAACGAAACATCGGGCTCGATAAACACGTGTCCCCAGTTATCACAATCATGGCGATTGGTAAACTCTAATGTATTGTTTTTTAATATCGCAGATAAGTCACATGTTCCGATGCGCAAGAATACAAGGGCTTGACACCACCGAAGGTCTCTTGCTATTCGGCAAAGAGCACTTTTACGTTATAGATGGCTTTACACGATTGAAATCACGCGAGATACGAGACATCGAAAGTCTGCCCGAGGCTTACGAGCCCATCTTACCGTCGCCAGGATCGCCCAGACGTTCGAGAGCGATGAGGCAATGTTCCAAATTTAATTACGAGGACATTAGGTAAGGTCATTCGTGATGTGAAAAAAGGAGCCTCGAAATCGCATTTCTCTACTACTACATGCCACTCAATATCCTTCGTTCTATTTCAATCGTTCAAATTCTAACATAAAAACCTTAAATGTTGCGGCTCAACGGATAAAATAAAAAATAGTTGGATTTTAGAATATTTCGAAACGATTCAATTAATTCAAGTCTTCAATTTGTAGTCACGATGCACGTTCTAAGATTCATTTATTATTGCAGGGAAGTACACAAACGACGATATCTTCTCCAACCAATGGCCTTGGAAGTATTCAGCGGAGATGGTCGCAATTATCTTCTGGCTTTTCAACAGAAAGTACGTAACAAAGTTTACCAGAGATTCATGACGTTCGCAACAGCGATCGCCGATAGCGCGCATCAATCCGTGGCCGGACAAAAAAGAACGGCTAACGTCGAGCAAGCGACCGGACTATTGTCGAATCTCATCGGTGAAACTTCCGTAACTCAACGATGGGTCGTTCGTATTTCACTTTTTATGCTACGTTTGTAAAGCAACCGTTGTTTCATTGGTAGCCACATAATACGTTAACTTTTTTTAGCGTGGCGAAATATCCAATTTCCAATATCTGATGCATCTCAACACTCTGGCTGGTCGAAGTTACAACGATCTGATGCAGTACCCGATATTTCCTTGGATATTGGCGGATTATGATAGCGAAGAGCTCGACTTGAATGATCCTGCGACATTCCGAGACTTTAGCAAGCCAATGGGAGCCCAAAATCCTGAGAGACTGTTGCAATTCAAAAAGAGGTGACACAATTTCGTTTTCGTACTAAATGGCTTTTTATTGTTCTTACGTTTCAAGCTTGTACTGTCGAATTTATCAGGTATAAAGAATGGGACGATCCACATGGGGAGACTCCGCCTTATCATTACGGGACGCATTATTCTTCCGCGATGATCGTGTGCTCATATTTGGTCCGAATGGAACCATTTACACAACACTTTCTTCGACTTCAGGTTTGTTTCCAATGTTTGTCCAAGCACTCGGTAAATCAAGCCGAAAATACTCTTATCTCGATTAAAAATGATTATTCAAGTAACCATCCACCGAAAAAGAAATATTTATTTTCGAATTTAGCGGATTGAAAAGTGTACTTTTGATAAAATTTTAGGGCGGGCATTTCGATCTGGCTGATCGAATGTTCAACAGTGTTAAAGAAGCTTGGCTCTCGGCATCGAAACACAACATGGCAGATGTCAAAGAACTCATACCGGAATTCTTCTATCTACCAGAATTTCTCGTAAACTCCAATCACTTTGACCTGGGTTTGTTTTATCACAGCACTTTGATTCAACGAAAAATCGTACTTCAATCGACTGGTAAATCACTTTGGATGATTCGCAGGCTCGAAACAGAGCGGCGTCCAGCTCGGTGATATAGTTCTACCGCCGTGGGCAAAGCAGGATCCTCGTGAATTCATAAGAGCTCATAGACTCGCTCTCGAGTGCGATTTTGTCTCTCAACATCTGCATCATTGGATCGATTTAATATTCGGTTGCAAGCAAAACGGTCCGGCTGCCGTTGAAGCCGTGAATGTTTTTCATCACCTATTTTACGAAGGAAACGTTGACATTTACAAGTGAGTAACTTGTAAATAACGCTGATAAAAAGAAAGCGAATCTGAGAGCCACTGTTACGAGAAGTGTATATCGTGATATTTCTTTCATAAATTATTTCTCATTGCAGCATCGATGATCCTCTAAAGAAGAATGCGACGATTGGGTTTATTAATAATTTTGGTCAGATACCAAAGCAGTTATTCAAAAAGCCTCATCCTTCAAAAAAAATGACGCAAAGAACGAGCGTTATCGATCCCGGCCCGATAACGCCGGGCCTCAGCATTACAACGTCCGATCGATTGTTCTTTCACAATTTGGACAACTTGAAGCCTTCCCTTCAACCGATCAAGGGTAAAAAATTCCAACTTTTTCCACTATATATCGCAAACCCAGTTTAGATTTTTGCAAGCATTCGTTGTCAATTTTTCAGCTTATCCCAGAGTGAATATAACCTTTCAATCCTGTTGTACTTGATTGGTTACTGTTCCTCAATTTTTCCGGTTTATTATCGATTATCTTTTCCTACAGAATTGAAAGGGCCAGTTGGGCAGATTCTTCACGTTGACAAAGCAGTGTTGGCGGTGGAGCAGAACAAAACTCTTATACCGCCCTCGTTCAACAAATACGTCGCATGGGGCTTTGCCGATCATTCGTTGAGAATAGGAAATTATGACAGCGACAAAGCTATATTCGTTTGCGAAGCCATGATGCAGAGCAGTGGCGAAATTGTCGCTTGCGTTTGCCCATCGTCGAAGTTAATCGTGACCGCGGGAAC
The DNA here is from genome assembly GCA_030522765.1 of Ophioninae sp. B BG-2022a. NCBI lineage: Eukaryota > Metazoa > Arthropoda > Insecta > Hymenoptera > Ichneumonidae > Ophioninae sp. B BG-2022a. The sequence continues at coordinate 53,331 of JAPYZJ010000333.1, forward strand.
AAGCTCGGTAAGATTCATTCGCGTTTTTCTGGAGTTGCGTATCTCCAAGTTTTCAATTTCAATGACAGGTAAAAATTCATATATTGATGCGAGGTCCACGTCCCAAAATATTGAAGGTTAAAGTTCCGTCGATTAATTTGGAATGTCATATATCCGTGTATTTTTACTCGCTGATTACGATAGTGAAAATACCCACAAATTCGGTTTTCAAGGTCAAAACTCATAAAAGCTAACTTATCGAACAATTTTCCACTTTTATTTTAGTAAACGTTGACGTTAGTGCAAAATGCACAACAAATACATTCACAGAACGACGAGCTTTGGGTTGTGCGTGGTAGCCGGCAAAGAAAAGTTTTACAACGACAACGCTTTAAAATCCATATTCTGACAAGTCAAAGTGACAATGTTAATTGTCCCATTTTTATTTGTTTTACAATCAAACTTTTGGAACCGTCATTCTCACACGATGATCCGGGGTGGGGTAGGAAACCCGATCTTCGAATGACCAAAAGGCTCAAAATCCCGAATTTGAATATTCCGTAACTACAAATTTTGTAAATTTTTGGGTTTGTTTGGGTTTGTTTAAAATCAACGGTTTAAAATCAAACTAACGAATCCAAACAAACCAAAACAAATTTCGTGAACCTTTTGCTGGCATGACCTTTTGAAATTTGTAGTTTCGGAATTAAAATAATTCGGATTTTTGACCCTTTTGGTCAATCGAAGTTCGTGTTTCCTACCCAACTCCGATGATCCAATATGGCTAATAACTACATCTGTTTGCTACATTTTTCGCACGCGTATTTCATTGGCAATCTATTGAATGTCGATGACGTAAACAGGTGGTGACGGTCTGGGAATACGCGAAGCGACAATTATCTATAAAACAATCGCTCTACGGCCACATAGATGCGGTAACGTGTTTGTCATCGAGCCCAGCGTACAATGTGATCGTATCAGGATCGCGGGACGGTACGGCAATAATTTGGGATTTGTCACGGTGCTTGTTCGTGCGACAATTACGTGGGCACGCTGGACCGGTCGCCGCGGTCGCCATAAACGATTTAACAGTAAGTTCATCGAACGAGTTATCCTTACTGGATAAACGATAAGAAGATCGGCTGAACAATGTTTGTATCTTCCTTCAGGGTGACATAGCAACGTGCGCCGCAACTTGGCTGCACGTCTGGAGTATAAATGGTGAAGAATTAGCAAGCGTGAATACGTGTGTCGGCCGAGCCGACAGAATGCAGCAGATTCTTTGCGTAGCGTTCAGTCAGACTCATGAATGGGACTCGCAAAATGTCGTGATGACTGGTTCCACGGATGGCGTTGTTCGCGTAAGTATTTCTTCTTTAGAAACGGTTTGTCAAATGGCAATTATTACAAAATATATTTTTACTCGTATAAAAAAATGGCTTACTGAGTACGGGTGAAAGATATTTATCAAAAACGCTTACAATGTATTGGAAAATTAGAATAAGGTACGCGACCCATGTAAGGCCCACCTTACTTGTTTTTAAATACCACCAAAAAAGCTATGAATGTTGAAATGAAACAAAAATGTTTATTTAATCATTTATTCAATAATCAACGTATTAAAAATAATTTTGGTTCAGAAAACAATGTTTACTATTAACTATAAGCTTTTTTTATAAGTGTCTTCTGGGCCTTATTCAGATTACTGTTCCCAATAAGACCATACCCGTTGTAACTTCGTGCGAAAAAAATTTTTTTTAAAATGTAATCTTCAATTTTTAACTTGAATTTTGATAACAAAATGTATAGTGCTGATAAACCACTATACATAATTAGAATAAAGATTAACTAAGTAATATTGAAAACCTTTTTTGTTTTTAAAAGTTTTTGTACGTCGAAATTTAAGAAACGCTTACGTGCGAATCGCACGAGCTGCCTTCTGCGACTGTAAATTTGTTTGGGTTCGCCATATAGCGGCGATTGCTATGGCAATTGCGGTCATTCAAAGTTAGACACTCGACGATGAGAGCTCAATCCATTTGACTTTGTAGTTTTGGATACTTTAAACGTGGGCTTTATTAGGCACTGGGCCTTACATGGGTCAAGTACCTTAAACATAACGTGCCATTTTGATATCGTTCTAGTTTTCACGGGACTCCGAATAATAAATTTACCGTTATAATTTGCAGATGTGGTCGATGGATTACGTTCAAGTACCCGTTGAGGATGAGGAGACTCGCGAGATCCCAGTCGAAAACGACCGAAAGCAACAAGCAAGCACCGAGGAGGACAGAAACGAAAGCACGAAGAAGAGAGTTCACGAATTGGTTAAACAAATGAGTATATCCGCCGAAGGATCAGGTACAGTTTCTAGTTTCGATAATTATAATTATCATTTGTTTGTACCTCTAAAGATTCTCATGCTAAATCAAAATCTTGTCAATTAGAAATATTTACAACGAATCAGACACGAGTTAACTCTACGTTCGGTATACCATTCTCCTCAATCTCAGGAGGTCTGATCAGTCTCCTCGTGTCTTTTAGGAATGTTGGCGAAGAGTGGCTCTGAGAGCAGCCTTTCAGAGGCTGAGAATGCGAAGGAGGCTCTGCGCCTTCACGAAGAAAAGGAGGAGTGTTCCGACAATGACGAGTCGAGCAACGGCTCCGGGCACAAAAATTGCAATCGCAACGGACAATCACCGACCGTAGTACTCAGAAGGAAGAGTCGTGGTAATCCGATGTTTAGGAAGAGTGAGGGAGGCGGTCGTGCTGACAGCGAGGGCACGCAGATAACGTAAGTTCTCCCGATATCGTACCAATCGTCGTGTAATCCCTCGAATATTTATTTTCAATGTTTTTCTTTACGCTTTCGAAGCTTTTGACGATAATATTCGTTTCACCTTTACTACATTTTAAAAAACCCTCTTGAGTATTAATTACAGCGGCTTTTTCCTTGCGTATTACTTTGTTGCGTATGCATAAACGATTCTCCTTCATCGCTTCCCGTTTACCGCGTAAACGAAAAAATATCTTCCTTCTCTTTTCGTAACAGCGAATCGCCGAAAAGCAGTACTTCCGGCGCAGATTCTGAGGGTGCGTTGAGAACGAGCAAAAGCGACACAAGTTTGACCGACAGTTTCGTGATGGTCAGCGAGGCTGATACGAAACCCCGTAAAATGAATCCGCAAAATATTCTTCGCGACGGTTTCAAATGGCAAAGGCAGCTTGTATTTCGCAGTAAATTAACGATGCACACGGCTTACGATAGAAAAGATAACGCCGAGCCGGCCTCGATCACAGCTCTCGCAGTTTCCCGGTAAGACGTTCACTTTTTCCTCGGATTGGCACAGTCATGTGTAGATGACATAACGCGTTGCCAACGCATTGTCAATAAAAGAAAGCTCTTCGTTAAATAACAAAAGTTCGATGATAATAATCAATCCGTTTCGTTCGAATATTTCAGTGATCACAGAACGATTTACGTCGGTGATACGAGAGGAAGGGTATTTTCATGGAGCGTTTGCGAACAACCAGGTAGAACCGTTGCGGATCATTGGCTGAAGGATGAAGGCGCCGATTCTTGCGTCGCGTGCTCCGTAAGATTCAACATTTATGAAAGAAAGCATCATTGTCGCAATTGCGGTCAAGTATTCTGTTGGAGGTAAGTACGGAGAACAAAGAGAATTACGACAAAAGTAAAAACAGAACGAACTGATTTTCTCGAAATATCAATCCGTTTCGCGAATACACCGTAACAAATCTTCGGAAATGGAAAATCTGTGGAAATGAAAATTCCAGCCAACGAGGAACAAGCAGAAATGAGTGAAAAGACACAAGGAATTTAGCTCGAGCTTTTTTTTTTCATTCTCTTTTAGGTGCAGTCGATTTGAATCGAAAATATCACGACTCGGTATTCTGAAACCCGTCAGAGTCTGCCAAGGTTGTTACTCGTCGTTACGTAACCAGAGTTCGACCGATAGTAACACTTAATCAACGCTCAGCTGATACCCGCGAGAATAATTTCCCGGAGATGAGAATCATCCTGAAATCGCATCTCGAAGAGCCATGATACAAGCCAACTGAGAGAAGACGCAAAATGGAAGATAAATGTGCGTACTCGCAACAACGTTTATTCTCGTTTCAATAACTACTGCCCCCACCAAAAAAAGAAGTACACAAACTGTAACTCGCCCTATACGCGAATTGAGCGAGATAGCGAGGATGCGTGGCGTGATGAAACGCTCATCGGCCAGTTTTTGCAAAATTATCTTTTTTCCTTTGAAATACTTTTGTTTTATAAAAACAGACAACAATTAGAAGGTTATAATCGCGGAAATTCGTGAAAATCCTGCGTTTCGGGGCGGAATTCACGCGTGACTGATTCGAGTACCTTCTGTACAATACACAATTATATGACGAATTCGCGACAAAGTATGATGTCGGAGATTCGCGCAAGGGATAAATTCGGTGCGCTTTTAGAGTTTCACGGTCGTCGGTTATTGGTATTATCATTTCGCTATACGATACGAATCTTGCAACATTGGGGTAAAGGGCTTCGGCGACAAGTTATAAGATAGAGGGAGGAGAAGACAAAAAAATACCGGGGAGCCCACGCAAGTCAAATATGGATAATCGTTTAGCCTTGTTTATAAGACCCGGTAAACATTTATCTATCAAATCTGTGATCTGTTTTTACTTTACCGTATATTACTCCAGTAACAATTCGTATATATTGTATCATTATTTATTTTGTTGATTTTATGTTTCTCAATACCTGTTTTTATTTTTCTTGGAAGTATGTCGTGCTTCGTAGTCGGAGGCTTTCCGAAACGCTTTCTTTATTACTTTGACAGAGTTATGGTTTTTTCCTACCCATTATTTTCGAATAAAATGTTACTTATTTGAGATTTATCCGTGGATTGAATCGCTAAGCCTAAAAGTCAAATGTTCTCGTGCAATACCGTATTCCATGCTGTGCATAACGTATATTGATTTCTCTTTTGGAAAAACGCTATAAATGTTAGATGTTTCGACATTTTTAAAGTTCTACGGATATCAGTAACAATTGATACTCGCTTGACGATCAAACCTGATGAGTAGACTACTTTCCTGTTGATCTTTCATTGAAGCATCGTTCAGAGAGTAAATGGTTCACTCTGATATATGGAAATTCGACAAAAGAGAATTCGGCGAGAAAATCGGTAATCTATAATTGGAGATAACTTGATTGATTCAGATGAAAATCGTTTGGTTTTTCGGATGTGCTTAATTGGCGAACATTCACGTGGTCCTTGTGCGTTTCGTTAAAACTTATTTTTCTTAATATTAAACTTTTTTTTAAACATTTGGATCATCTTTACAATGAAAAGAGTAGGTTCTACCAGTGGCATAATATCAGCAATTTCCTACAAATATTGAACCCTTCAACGTCTAGTTAACAAAAAATTAACGTATATCCAAAATTAACTTATATCCTGTTTTCCAAATGCAAACTATTGTAAAAAAATACAAATTCAAACGTTGCGAACATTCTAATAGAAAAAACGGTATTCACCGCCGAAAATTGCAACGAATTCGGTGCATCCGATGTAATCGATGGACACTTATCAACCCTTATGTTCACTGAAAATTTATTGAGACACTAATGTTGAAACATTTATCTTGCGTGCGAAAATTTCGTATACGATATTTTAATTTGGTACTTTTTCCAACGAGAACGCTATACGATTGAGCCTAGAAGAAAAAATATAATTTCTATACATTTTCATAAAAAATCCGAGTGAAGATGTCGACCAAAGCAGGGTCAATATATGGAACGAATTTAACGATAAATTTTCGAGAAATGACGAGAAGTGTGAAAAATTACATCTTGTGCCAAGATAGCCAAGAAATTTGATGTAACTTTTTTTTACTATCTAAAGTTTAAATATTTGTATGATCGTTCGTATATGACGTTCCGATTACATGTTCGTGACGTGCATTGTTCAAAGGACAAAATCGTGTCTGTTCGAAAGCATAACGAAATCGAAATTACCTATACTTATTGGATAACCGAGAACTCAATAGAAAGAGTAACTCGATTACCTCGCATGATGCAAGTAAACAAAGATAAGCCGCTCTCGCTGCAATGCTTGAACTTTGATTTGACCAAAGGAGACCAACATGAAAAATGTATTTTGAGTAATTTTATAGAAATCCGAATTGATCATATAACATAATTGATCAAATTTTTGTCTGCATCAATTGGAAACATGTCTGCCCAATGCCAAAGTCGATCTGATTAATTCTCATTTCAAAAGAAACGAAACAATTTGCCAATACGTAAGAAACGTCGAGATTTTTTTTTTCAAATACGACCACGGATAACCTTTATTTTATTTTTTTCAAGTAAGCCTCTTTGAACTCCAATGGATCTATTTATTATTGGTTTTCAACGTACGTCATATAAACGGCACATTTAGTGTTCTTTTTTTTTGAAATTCAAGCGTACAGTCGTTTTTGCTTTGAATAAGAAAAACTACTGATTGCTTAAAGAATAGTTCTTTATTGCTGAAACGGGTCGAGGGGTCAGGCGTTGCTCATCGCCATTCTTTCGCAATGTTAGCCTAAACTCTATCGTTTTATTGTAAGCTTATCGATGTTCGTACCACACTACAGCACTATGAAAACGTAGAGACAATATAGCATTGTTATACTTTGGTCACGTGTGCATATATGTGTGTGTATATATATATACGTGACCGGAAGTATAGACGAAAAAAGAACCACGTAGACTCACAATAGTCTGATTAATAGACGAAAATAATGATGTTAAAAGACAGAGGAACTAAATACAACCACATCTGCCAAGGAACTTCGTTTTGGCAAAATCAGAGATGGCCACGTTTGATTATTTCGTTAAATAATGATTTAATTTTTCAATCTTTTTTCCACATCGATGTATTTTATCAAAGTTTTTTTATTCGTATATTTACTCTGCAAACTCTTTATCAAAAGTACAGATGCAACGTACAAAGTACGAACGAAAAGGATGGATATTCGAGTTATCAAGATTTATGTTTGTCACGTTTTCTTTTTTTTTTGTGGAAATTGCATCTTTTTATTTGCCGACAAGTTTCGGTTTTCGAATAGTGCTTTTGCAGCTAATTCAAAAAAGGTACACAATGAATTTTGATTGAATTGAGTTGCGACCGAAATAAATGATTATCGTTGAGAGATGTTTGGAAAATAATCATAGATTCAAAACTAATAATAATTTGTCCATCTCTGAGAGAAATGCAACGCGTCAATGAATTCCTTCGTTGTTGAAATTAGAAGAGACAAAAAAGTGTATGGACATGAGCGTGCGGGTGCCTGTATGTATGTATTATAAAGCTAAGGACACAGAATAGTATTAAAAGAATGTGAAATACAGTTTTTTTCGTGTTCTAATTTACATTATTCAGATAGTTGCGAACTCTTATCTGTTGAGAGTGTAAAATCTTTCAAAGAGAAATCGAAGCAAAATTCGATTTTTTTTGGAACGCGATCGTTTGTCTATAATTTATTTAGTGACTAGTAGTAAATAAATTGGCTATAAATTATATACCTACATCCAACGCATTCCTAACGAAAAGCTTTGTTCCAGAATATCAATTTTTAAAAATCGCCAGCATCGATTGATCGTCTAAAAATTGTCGGAAAGTATGTTTGGATAATCGTGCGCGACGGAAGAAATGATAAAGTTTATTTTACACGCAAAAAAACACGAGTTTATCGATTTATGTGCAATTTATACATTAACATTCATTATTGTTAACCTCATTGCTGGAGTCGACCAAGTTTTTAAAATTCTCGTTGGAATCGGAGTTTTCGTTCGGACTGCACGGATAACGAATAACGGACAAGCAAGGAAATAAAAAGCCGGATAAATGTATAAAACTTGTACGAAACCCTATTATCGCTTAGTTTCTGTAGAGTAAAATTTGACAAAATATAATATTAGAAATAGAACAAAAACAATTTTAGCTTAAAACAATATTACGAAAAGATGGCCGTTTCTTTTATCGCAGTCTCTAAAACGATGGGAAATAAGATCGCGACTCGTTGATTCTTTTGTCGATTAATGTTTCGTTGGGCCAAGAACATTTTGCATTTTACCAAACAAGGATATATTGAGCGTACGATCGAACGAGAAATTCATGAAATGTTCTTTTTTTTTATCGCAAAGAAAAATGATTCTTCGTTTCTCTATTTCCGAAATACAGTCTCCATTGTTCACGCAACAACGTTTGGATGATCATTTCAATTTTCGATTCAATTTTCGATATATACAAATTTATTATTCATGATGAAAATTTAACGATTGAAGAGTAGAAAGTTTGATGTAGCAGTTTTTGAAAGTAATCAGTATTTTTAAAAAATCACTATTTCGTCACGTACCCTATGTCAAGCGAAAATATTTATCGCTCTAATTAAACAATTGATTTTGTCGTGTCACATTAAATATTAATTTAACGTCGATATTATTATTAAATAGTTACAACGGAAGTGAAATTTTTTAAAAATCAGTTTGACTCATATTTGTATTCTCTTTATCGCAAATGATTAAACGGATGAAACGTTCGAATAAAAATTGAGGAACTGCCTTAAAGTGAAGCGCAAAGCAGTGAACATTTGCGACATTGTTTAGTGTCTGCTCTGTTTAGTTTCTAGTCAATACACTCGTATATTTGGTGCCAGTTAATTGAAATATTAATTAGTACAACTTTATACTCTGACGATGGCTATTTATTTTCGTTTTTTTTTTAACCAGTATTAGAATGATTCGAACGTACGGATATTGGAATTGTATATAATATTCGAGATAGCACACGTAACTTTCTTAAACAAACACACACACGTACATAAACAAAAGAGAACGCCTGTTTATTCTGTCCTCAGAATAAACGCGAATTTCACTAAAAACATAAATTACTTCACGAGGAATACAGAATGAAATATGTGGGGTCAATTTGCGAAAAATATTGGTCGTAGGTGCGAGACTAAACCTGGAAAACGCTGTAACGCCACAAACTTCATGTTCAATTATCCAATGTTTTTTGTTCGTCGATGCGAGCCCGAATATTCCCGAACTATTAGACGAAGCCACGATAATTTGTGATGACGCGAAAAAGGATTGAGTGTGACGAAGAAAAAGGAGCGAATGTGTTAGCCCGTAATACAATCACCGATACAATAATAGTATTGAACGCCTACGCGAGTTTACGGAAGTGTATAACGTTTTCACAAAATGGTGATCAATTTACTGTAGCTGCTTGTTAGACGACAATGTGTACTCCGTCTACCAATGGCGTTGATCGATAAAAACCCAATATGTTATTCTATTCGAAACACCCGATCGTCACATTAAAAACCGAATTTATTGTAAAATGCAAAACGGAAAGGAAATTACTAGCGAAGGATAATAAAAAAAAAAACAAAAAGAAGAAGAAGAAGAAGAAGAAAGAAGAAACAGGAACAAAGAGAACCACGCGAGAATTCGATGTACCGAAAACCTTCGGACCTCAAATTGTATATATTTAGTACGACAGAAAAGGAACGGTAAGAAAAAAAGTATTTGAAATTAGCAGCTGGAGCTTTCATCGTTTAGCGATGCAAGTGGGATAATCATAGAGAAATGTAAACATAGTAATTGTACGTTAACTATGTAGAGTAACCCGTGTCTGCAAATGCGAAAAAACCTTCAGTGGCTGGATCGGTGTGAAAAGATAAAACCTGTGGGTATTAATGTGTGAGTGATCGAGCAAGATCGTTAAAAAGTCACGCGTTAAAATAATTATATAGACAGTGCAATAGGGAGAATGATTAACCTGTGCATTACATCGGATACACGAAGAATTGAGTCATTATTTATATCGTACGTAGATAGAAACGTGGTACTGTTAGTTCGTACATAAACAAAAAAAAAAACAATGTATATTAGGTCATGATCGATATAATATTCTATTGAATGGGAATTGATGTTTCATTTTGTGTATCCCTTTCCAAATTTTCACCGTTTCTAGCGTTTACGAATCGATTATATTCTGCCAACCCTTTACTCCAATCCCAAACACTTTCCGGTTTTTTTTTATTAGACAGAAGATCAATCAAAAACGACCAATCAGCTGGTGCAGTAATTCGAAGGATGACGATGCCAAAATCGCGTACCCATGGTAACGATAATAAAAGACCACTTAAGTCAAGCTGATTGCTATTTTAGTACTTCATTTTTGATAATAATAATTGAACACTTATTGATTACGAACGCTTCTCGAATAATTATTTTCTCATGATTAATAATTATTATGCTTAAATGTATAGTATTTTTTTCTTCTCAGATTGAAAAAATTATAGGTATACTGTTGACTAGTCATTCTGCTAGTACTATACCTCAACTGGGTAATTTCAAACCGTAATTTTTCACACTGAACAAAAATGGTCATCTTTCGAACTAATCTCACAAACGATACTAAATATACAACAAACGTATTATAAAAATAAAAGTTGAATCGCCAACTTCACAATGTCGGAACCATCCAACGATTGAAATCTAAACTGATTCATAATTGACAGCGCCTCTGATCATCGATCGGTGTCTATTGAACATTTTCAGTGGATATAACCTTGCCAACTGTCAGTAATGTCGTCAATCTGTTTTACCGACCGAAGGCGCTATACTCCGCAACTGCTCACGAAGAAAAAAAGCGAGACGTTATTAAGCAGGGGACGACCGTTGCCACTCGGTGTTCTTCATTTTCTGGTGCAGATGGAGTAGATAAATTTTATGATGTAGTCCTTCGTTGTCTACTACAACGGTTCCCAAAAGGTGTTCCACGGAATCCTTCCGTAGCCAAAAGGGTTCCGTAGCCAAAAGAATTCGGGAACCGCCCGTCTACTGCACCGGAGTAAAAGCTGTATCATAGCACTTATGAGTGCGAGACCGATAACCGGTTTTAAAGATTTCTGGGGGTGATTAATATTTAGAGCAAAAGGGGTGGCTTTGAGAGACAGAAAAAATAATTTTAGCTGTGATGATGAAAACCTGAACACTATGGTCGACCCTTTTCAAGTCGATACAGGTTACTTTCTTCCTTTTTACTTGCTTTCATTGCACTTGAAAACCCGTTTTGGCACACAAACACAAGCCTTTAAATAAGTAAATTTATATAACTATTTTATACGTGTGTATACAATTATTTTTTATTTGGGGTGTGAAGGAAAAGACAAGAGTCCAGAAGAGCGAAATCGAGGGTTTCGAAGATCGCGAATGTTTTTCGTAGAATCAACAGTTTTCCCTGCGTGTCTGCTTCCCCCGTTGGTCTGCTCCTTGTTACTTTTTTCGCAGCCGAGTGCTCTCGGGCTTTTATTTCACTCTGTTTCTCTGGCGGGCGTGAAAAGTATATATTAACGCGATTAGATAAGCGCATGCCGGGTCTCGGTTCATAGTGCGTTCGGCGGATGCAGACATCATAACAGAGCGGGATTTCAATGGGTCTTCCTCAGTAAGCGTCGTGTGTACGTTGCAGAAAGATTTCTGTCCAGGTACAATAAGCGAGCATATAAATATATCAACAGTAAAAACCGTTTTCAAAAGTTTTCAAAAGACTTCGTCAAGAAGTAACGTATAGCGAGGATAATTGAGGGGACCTGTCAGTGCAATGAGTGTTCGGACCGGAAGCTCTGAATAGCTACACAGAAATAATCTTCGTTCGTACAAGCGAATCTAGCTCACCATAACTGGAAATGAATCTCCGTCGGTAGAGATTCGTTTCGCGAAAAATTTATAACCCCAAAGTTTCGAGATCGTTCAAGAAAAAATCCGAATTTAGCCGGTCTCGGAAAATTAACACTGAACGCACGGAAGTTCAAACGATCGAGATATGTTTATAACGAACACGGTGCGAGATATCTCACTGGTCGTACAGGGTGCACGCGCATGTGCCCGGAGTGCCGAGTGTCTCGTTTTCGAATAACACAGAAAAACTAACCTCCAACAAGTGATCACTGAATCGCTATCGGAGGGCGGGGGGGGAGGAATTCGCCGAAAATCTTCGAGGAAGTTAAGCAATTTGGGGTTGTGGAATTGCTTCAAACCATAAAGATAAGGACGGAGGAAAGATGCCGGCTTGCTCAAGTGAAATGTCAAACACAGGATCGAGATATCATTCGACGAGTCCTCCGAACTCGAGGAGCAGCAGCGCTTCACCGCCACTATCTTGGCCGATAATTTCTGGCTCTCCGCCGTTGTCAGTTTCGCCATCCGAACCAACGTCACCTACCGGGCCTTTTGAGAAATCAATATCGAATATCACAAATTCAAAAGCAAGCCTTTTCGATCGTCACGGTGAGAATCCCGGTAATTCTATGAGAAACTCAAGCTCGGAAGGGCTATTTCGTTTTCGTCGAAACGGCGAGGATCATATAGAGAGAGAAGTAGTGCGTGCAACGAGTTCGAGAAGCGACATCTTACGTGGTCGGGCGATTGACGAGAAGAGTGAGATCGGAACGACCGAACAGCTGTCGTTTCCGAGAAATGTATTCGCGTGGTACGCGAATCTTGTGTTTCAGGTGTTTACACGTACATACGAGATTCTGAGTTATGTCGTGTGGGCCCCGATAATTTGGATATCGGCGTGGATATGTGTCTTTTGGGTATTGATGCAATTGCCCCTGAATCTTTTAAAGTGGTTCCTAAGAGTACTGTGCACGCCATCTTGGGAGCGTTCGCGGAACAAACGTTGCGTTTTGATAACGAGCGGCAGCACCATACAGGCCCTCCATCTCGCTCGAAACTTTTACCGAGCGGGGGCGCGTGTAGTCGTATGCGAGATCGACGGTCTCTTTGGCCTGGCGAGATTTTCGACGGCTTGTTCGAGATTTTATAGTCTGCCGAAACCCGGTCCGGGTACCGTGGCCGAATACGTGAACGCCCTCAAAACAATAGTCGAACGTGAGAAGGTCGTTTATTTTGTGCCGGTGAGTTGTACGAGCGGTGCTTATTACGACTCCCTGGCAAAGCCTCATCTCGAGATAATGGGCTGCGAGTGTTTCGTGCCGGGAACCGCGGACGTCACGAGCCTCGAGGATCCTCTCCGGCTGATGCAACGCTGCGCTACTCTCGGTCTACCGAGTCCGAATCACCAGGTCGTAAGCTCGTTCGAAGATCTGACGCGTCTGTACGAGAGCGGCCATTTTGCTACTAACGATCGTTACCTCATGATGTCAGCTGGACCCGCGGGTATGACCGAACGCGCCGTCCTGCAACTACCAAATTCTCTGGACAACGCACCGCCGCGTAACCTCCGAAGAAGACTTGAGCAATACGAGATCAACGAAAGAAAGTCTTGGTTGGTTATGCGCGAACCGACGAACGTTTCCAACGGATATCAGCTAGTCACTTGTACAACCGTCAAGGACTCGCGAGTGGTCGTTAACGTAACTTGTCGATTGGACGATACCCGGGGCCTTGTACCGGAAGAACGCAAGGACGTTGATCAGTGGCTCGAAAGCTTCTTCAACGCTCCTTTCGCCAAACGAATAAACGGGCATCTGAGCTTCAAGCTCGCGTTCGATCTCGAGAACAGTCGAGGACTCGTGCCGATCTCCTGTCGCGTTGGTGTACCGCTTCCCTATCTCTGCCTAACGAGCGTTCATCCTCGACTCGTTTGGCGAGCTTGCAGACACTTTTCTCGACAGAATTCGGTCAATCTTTTGGTTGACGCCAAGTATAAAAAAATCATTCCAACAAATCGTTCCGCAGCTACCTCGGACGTATTTTTCTCGCGAGAACGCGTCGTGCAAGAAAATAACCGCTCCGTGGGAGGCGAAGCGGGCGCTGGTCGTCGATTCGCCCATTTTGATTTACCGTCCACTCCCGTTCTCAATAAGAGAGATGCCCTTTTCGTTTACTGGGATCCGCTACCCTATTGCGCCTATTATCATCTGCAATTTCCCTTCAGACGTCTCGCGGGAGCCATTGGCCGCAGACCCGCGCAACACATGCCGCCCCTGGCCCTCGTTCAATGATACGACCGCGCGTCTTTCTGATAGGAACTCCGAAGTATCGTTGGTCGTCGAACAGCGCACTAATTTCATAGTGATCGTATACCCAGTTGTTCTTATGGCGATTGGCGAGGAACATCAATGTTGCATAATGTAATAATAATAAGTATGCACTCGAGCGCCTCAATCTTCGTCTTATTTTGTCACAACTGAAATTGCAGAGTTTTAACGATCTGGGAAATACCAAGCCCGCCTATCGTTCGTCATTTTTCGGTTTTTTGAGCCCGCAAAAAAAGATTCAAGCAAAACCGCAATATGGCGACTAAGCTGGTTGTGTTGAATCCAAAGAAGAGAAACGCCAACTTTATCCTCGCCATCATCTTAGTATTTCATTCACAAACCAGTTAAGGGCATGACATCGACATAACCTCACAAATTTTTGAAATCCGTTTTCTCAGCGTCGATTAAGTTTACGGCGAAAAAGCGAGCATCAGTCTTTGTAGAATTCATAGAGGCAGAAATAGATGCTTGAATTTTACGATAAAAATGTTTTGTCCTTGAGAAGTTGCAATTAAAAAACTTCAACTATCTCTCTCGCACTCGTGTGTCACGCGGTACGTCTACGTGGTACGGACGATATTTTCTTGAAATCGTAAACAAATACCTACAAGTTATGGTTCCCCATGGATTTCCTAAAATATGTTACCGAATCAAATGATTGGGGTCCCCAAATATGTGTTTCGAATATGGCTACGCGGTTCTTCTCTCTTCTAAGTCGTCATCCTAACCAAACTGCATAAATAAAACTCATGAAGCTGTTTTTTCATACTTGTAAATAATTGATCAGGTGCAATGATCTTCTGGTACGGTTTCCGGATAATCGGATGATCGTTCGGGCATAGTGGGGTTTCCCATGTGTATAGAAAATTCTGTAAATTAGTTATTCACCGCGTAAATAATGTAAAATAAAGTTTGGCGATGGTTAAATAATAATAGATTGATTATCCACACCGGCAGACGTTCTTTCGGAATTTCACTCGACATTTCACGTATACATCTGAACACGAGTGTTAAAAATTTCGAGTGCGCCCACGAGAGAGAAAACTGATAAAATTGAATACAACGATAGTGTGACAAAATAAACATTGTTATCGACTATATGAATGTTGAACTGCAAAAATATTCAATAATTCGCCTCTCACACGCGATACGGACGTACCAATAATAATGATATAATAATGAGTGTTTTGCCATGTTGGTGCGTATGTATAGATGTCGGATTGATGCGAATGAATTTGGTGCACCCGCGTGTTACTATTGGACTTGTCGGATAGCACTGTTTCAGCGCGGCCGACGAAACCAACCTGAGAATGTATGAAGAAACGAATCGTTACGTTTGAATACGGTTGTCACGGATAACCACTGATTGATATATTTATGAGTGGAAAAATCGGTAGCTCAATAGTATCGCTCCCTCGTTCATACGTTTTTATGCTTTTATATTTATCGTTATATACGAATAAATTATTGTGTAATATTTTTTCGTCGATTACTTTTTTCACTCGTGAATTCACTGAATGTACCGTTGTTGAAATTGATATAATTTAATATATTTTTCGTTGCACGTAGATTATGACACGAATAGATTATAGTGATACGATTTTGTTCTAATCAACTGAATTTTATCAAACATTTACATAAAATAAAATAAAACAGTCTTAGAATAGTGATAGTCGTACCCATGATTATCATCTATGTTATAACAATAATCTTTTTAATAATAGTTAGCAACGTAAGTTTGAAATAATAATAATAATAATAATAATAATAATAATAATAATTATAAGTTTTTAAGTTAAGTGAAGTTAAGTTCTTAAATTAAGTGAAGTTAATTAAGAACTTAAGAATTTAAGAAGACTTAAGACTTAGGAAAACTTAAGAAGACTTAAGAACTAATAAGAACTTAAATTAAGTTATTGAGTTAAGTTAATAAGTTCTTAAATAATAATAAATAATAATGAGTTCTTAAGAACTACCAATCGTTTTCGAGATACTTCGTACAGTTTCTGAATTTTTCCTATACAGGGTAGACTTTTATAATGTGGCCATACTTTTTAACCGTTTGAGTCTCAAGCAGCGCGATCGCGCTGTTGAGATTTCATGACGAGAAAACCCAGTGCATTTCAAACATTGTGGACAGCTGACGGTGCATTACTGATTTAATGTACCTACATATACCGGTACTTTTAGTGTAGATAGTACATTTTACAATAGGTAGAATAATACTATAATAACGCAATAATTCATTACAAAATAATAATTAGAAATTAGAGGAAAGGCGATTGTGCTGTTTAGGATTCTATGACAGTGTTATTTCAATGTCACAATATCTGGGACTCAAATAGTTAAGGGTCTTGCACGATAATTTTGGGACTGAAAAAAATATGATTCTTAATGGTTTTACAAGACCTATTTGAAAAAAATATGCCAGATTTTTGTCTCGAATCATGTTTTTTCAACAAACTCCAAATTTTCCTGAAACTTGGTACTGAACATTTTTGGAGCTAGTAAGAGTATTGATTATTACGTTATTAAACTGCAACCGAATATATCATAAAAAAATTCCCGGCGAGTTAAATTATTTATATATACGTCCTGTCGAAGAGTTTCACGGATAAATTGTTGATGACCTCGTGTACATGACGGCGCGGCGACGCATTAACTTTCAGAGGCCGCGGGGTCGGTTTGATTTCCGTTAGTTATCATTTCTTCCCCACGTTTTTAGCACGCGTCTTTAACGAAGTGTTTTTCGCGATTTGATCCGGAAAACAAGCTCTACAATCCATCTTCGTTTTGTTTCAAATTTTCAATTTCTATTATCTTTTGATGTTTCTTTGTAAACTCGAGGGAGCTTGCACAAGCCCGGCTCGTTCATTTTTACCGCACACCTGATATTTTTGTTATCAAAGTTTTCATCGTTGCGACTCGATGGAATCGATCATTTCCAACAGTCCAAATTTGTTCTCACAGCACTTTCAAGTTTCAAGAATAATTCGATTATTTCATGAAGTTGGCATGGAAGCTTCTTTGTCAAAATCTACAAAGCAAAGTTTCAAAAAGTGATTAAAAAAATGCAGAAACGATATGACAACGCGAAAAAATGTTTATTCGCGAAACCCAAATAAACTTTCGTAATCATCACTGATTTCAGTTTTCCGTTAAACTTTTTAAATTGGCGACCACTATCGTTCCATTCTAATCCACAACTGCATTCAACTGGCAATTTTTGCTTGGGGAAATCTCGGGGAAACTGTGCAGATACAGAATTGATTATTTCACCGAATTTTAGTTTTTTTTTAATTATCGAAAACTCGGTAAAACCAGCTTCAACGATTTTGTTATCTGAAGCTAAATATCCAATAATCCTTCAACGTTTGCTGGAACACATTTATATTTTTTGGTTGCATTCGACGAATTGAGTGTAAACCATATAAGTTAAAAATTGCCCAATCATCGATACAACTCGATAAATCATAATTCTGATGGCTTGAAAAATAAAGTCGCGTATACATGTAAATAAGCTTGTAGGCCATTCGACGATGAATAAGTGAATGAGAGTGTGAATTTCTTATGAGATCTCATTCAGTATGGAGGTTCGTTGGCGTTTCGATAGAGTAACGATTAAGATAAGAAGAGCAGGGTTAGATTGCGCGAATGTACACAAATCATACGTAAAAGAGCAGAATCGGAGATTGAGCGAACTTTGGTCCCACAAAAATAAGTCATTTTTTGTGTTGAAAAACTTTTCGCGTTTAATTTACACGTTGATTCGTAATCTCATCAATAATTGAACGAAACACGATACCGCGTAGTGATAAATGCTCGTTTCGGAAACAGGCCTCATTTGTATGGCCACTATCATAGACTAGTTGATAGTTGTGATAAATACGAATAATCTCTGCGATCTATCGAGACTTCGGACGATCAAGACTTCAAGATTTACCCTGCTCAGTAGTCGCTGGGATTTTGAATGATTTCCGGAAAGCAAACTTTGTCGTATATCGTATGAGCTGTGTCGTATATCATCATATTAGGGCGAATTTCGAAAACCGAATTTGTAAAAGATGTATAATTCTTATGAAAGAAAGCTACCAGTCTAGAAACCATAAAACGGTGAATATCGACCCTTTTTAGGGTTCCGTACCTCAAAAGAAAAAAAAAGGGAAACCTTGTAGGATCAGTTTGTTGTCCGTTCGTCCGTCTGTTTCTCAAGACCCTTTATTTCGGGAACGCGTGGAGATATCGAGTTTAAATTAAAGCCATATACTTAGGTCTACAGTCCCTTGAAGCTCTGAAAAAATCGGACTTCTAAGTTAACTTAAAAAGAAGATACGGCTGTTTATGCCGCAAAAAAATATATATTTCAACTCTCAAGGGAATCAAAATTTATAGGGTATTTTCCGTTGATCTAGATTTATGAAATTTGGCAAGTAATAACGTCTTATATTTATTTCCTACAAGTGTAGGAAAAAAAACTCAAAACTATACATTTGCACTTAAATTAAAAAAAAAACTCGGAAAAATCTGCGAAACTGGATTCCTGAACTATTTATAATATGTTCCTACAAATTTGTAACCCTCAGTGGACGAGTCCGATTCGCACTTGCCCGGGTTTTTTTATTAGACATCCAGTTCGTAGAATGGATATTCTGATTGGTAGTTTTTATTTTGCATATTTTAAGCATTTCTTTGATTATGTTGGTACACTTGTTTCCAACATATGTTGACCATATCAGCTATTTCGCATATTTAGTTGATTTTTGACAGACGTTGAGGTTAGACGTGTTTTGGTGTGCACGGCGATTGTTTTGCTATCGAAAACGATAAAGCACCTGCTCACACGTCGTCGCTCCTTCGTGATTGTTTCGCCAAACAGCAACACCGCAATCATGCCTCAGCCACCGTATTCACCGGACTTGCCTCCCCTCGACGTTTCTTCCGTTCCAAAAACTGTAAAGAGCCACGAAAGGACGAACAGAAAGACGGAGGCCATACCAAAAAAGACGTATCAGAAGTGCATATCGAGGATTGCAAAAAGCGCTGGCACAAGAGTATCATATCTGAGGGGGTTCACTTGGAAGGGGACTTAACAGATATTGATGAAGAAATGAACCATTTTGAGAGAAATAAAAAGTCACCTAATTTTTCAACAAACTTCGTACACCAGCAAGCAAAATGATGACAGAAAAATCGATCTCTCTTCGATTCCTCCCCCCTTCCTTAATAATCACCACGCAACAGATCGTAATTGTTCAGTGATAAAATTTCACCTTGCAACCATTTCACATCGATATAGGTTAGGAGGTTTCTTTCCTCGAGCACTTTCACCCCATTTTATCATTCGAGTCATTTACGAAGCTCGTGCATATTTTCGCAATAATCGCCATCATCTGGCTCCTCGGTATATACATTTTCAAAAATCGTTCCCGTTCGTGGTTCCCACTCGGATAAAACACTAATGTACATTGGGAAGCCAATTGATCGAAGAAGAAAAAAAGCAATGGGCGAGAAGACATTTAGGTATATCGACGCGACGTCGCTGCCATCGTTGCGTATACAGTAGAGTCGTCCTTTGTCCTCCCCCACACCCCACCCTTCTGCTTCTCGGCAATCCCATCCCTCTTCGCCCGCCAATGAACCCACACTCCTCTTAAAGGTATATATATTTTTCTTCAACTCTTTATTTTTTTTATAGACATAACCCGAGTGAGGTTCCTTGACGACCAAGTGAAATAAATCGATAGAAGACAGGGAGTGAGGGAGTGAGATGAGGGAGGGACGGTGGGTGGGTTAAAGAGATGGAACGTATATGCTTAACAAGAAGCATCATTTTTCTTTTCTCCCGGGAAGAGAGGTCGTTCATCCTGAATCTTGCCGTACTACCATAACATCACGCGATCCGAAAACAATATATATGTCATCGTCTCTTCACCGGTTTTGCTCCCTGTCTCTCTCTCTCTCTCTCTCTCTGAGAGAGAGAGAGGACTGTACTTGCATTTATTCGAACGAGATGATGGCAGTGGATAAACTTTCCGTCATTGTAAAGTCTTGAGACTAAAAATTGCGACGTGTTTCCGGTTCTTCTTACAAATTCTTACAAATAAATGCGTTGCTTTTGTTAATTATATCGAGCCATGTCTACTTAAGTATTTTTCATATTTTTGTTACTTAGTAATATTGTTTATATATTTATTTTTATATTCATATTATATTGTATTAAGTTGCCTTAAGGTGTAACCAAGGCAAAATAAATCATCATCATCATCATCTTTCTCTCTCTCTCTTTTTCTCTCTTTCTCTCTTTCTCTCTTTTTCTAGCTCTCTCTCTCTCTCTCTCTCTCTCTCTCTCCCTCTCTCGAATGCCTGCTTCATCTTCGATACCCCCTTAATGCCTTCGTCGCCCTCCACGCAACTTTCCATCTCCATACTTCTTCTGACTCAGCTGACTCTTCGGATTGACTGTAACGAAGACCCCGAATTGTTTTTTCTCCTTGCAATAACTTCAGTCATTTCAATTTTATCGCATTATTATCGTAGCACGAAGCGAGAATAATGTTTATTTAATTGTAGTATGTTCAACGTTCTCCGTTCAGAATTCGAGATTATTGCATTCTCATTTGGTTTTTATTAATCGTTTTGAAAAAAATGCCTGCATCTTTCGTAAAGGCGAAATTGAAGGGTATTTAAAAAAAGTTATTTGATTGTCGTTTCTAGAGAGGTAATCTCTGTTTCTTCGCTTATTTTAGGTTATCCTTTTATATCCCTTTGGATATTCTAATACTACATTTTTTATAATAATAGTTGACCACGTTTATTACCAGCACTTCTAGAATAATTATTTTCTTATGATGAATATTACTGTGTTTAAATGTATTGTATTTTTCCATGTTCAGAAGCAAATAATTATAGATATACTATTGGCTAATCAATCCGCTAGTACTACCTTAACCCGTAATGGTTACATGGGGTATAGTGGACCCCACGCCGAAAGCTTGTTGCTATTTGCCTTCTAATTCATTTATTGACGCAAATCTTACACGAGTATTCTATTTCATATGTTTTTCAAGAAAAACAATCGTTTTTTCTTTTGTTTTAAAGTGTTAATATGGCGAAAAAACAACCAGAAAAAAAGACCCAATTTTTATTGAAAAATTTGTATACATTTTGATTTTTGCGATATGGCAAAAAAACCAACGCTATGTTACTCTTGAAATAGTATATTTTCAAGAAAAAAATAATAATTTTCATAAACAGCACTATTTGGTACCTGCAAGACAACTGACGCCGTTTTGACCATCGCCACCGATTAAGTAGTGTTGGAGTAGGTTCAGACAACCCACGACAGCACAAGTTCAATTCTAAATCGACCTTTCTACGATATATCCCTACAAAATTTGCCAGGGGTCCACTGGACCCCAGTGACCATTACCGGTTAAGACTTCGGTATACATATCGAACATAAAAACAGTATATGATTTTTTTTAGTTCGTTTTCGTTTCCTTCGAGTATCTTTGCTGCCAACTATGCACGCTTATGAGCGAGCAAATCTAGCCACTCGGAATTTTCATCCTCACCTAAAAGTCCGAAACTCCAGGTGGTGAAGTTCCCAACATTCTCGCACAAGTGGATCTCTCGCCAGGGTTTACATGCACGTATTTTCTCTGTGGTGCCTGGTGCGCATAATGGTGCCGCTATCATACCCGGTTCATCATATTGTTATCGATGTTTTTATATGCTCCCGAATGCCTCGTATTCACTCGGAAATTTTGATTAGACGTCACAGAACCAATGAAGAAAATGTTTTCACATCAAATAAAAAGACCAGATGTGATATACTGATAAGAGAAAATAAAAAGATCAGATGTGATATACTGATAAGAGAAAAAAAGACAATAAGAAATCAATAAGAAATCGAAGATCTAATTTTGATCCTAGAATGATTACTCGTGGTGAAAAACCAAGACAATAAAAAAATAATTTTTTTTACAAATTTTTCATGTTTTTCATCTCATTTTTTACTAACTTTTCCTTCTTTAAGCGGAATCGCCATAGGCCTACGTGATTTTACATAAAAAACGAAAAGTTTTCCTTTTTGTGAAATTTTACCGGAGATATGAATTTTTCAAAATTGGGGTCGTTTATCACCCCGGGTCACCATAGGAGGTAAAAAAATAAACTTACCATTCTGGGGTTAACAGCAATGAGTAAAAATATATATAATTTTTTAAAGCGTGATTTTTAGGTCCCCGAGGTTTCTAATTTACATTCTATAAATAAGACCAAACGCTGACCATTTTTATTATGAATATATAGATAGCATGAAAATTCCGGTTAGCGACTATATATTTTTGAGTATTTTTCAAATTTTCTCTCGAGATTTCGTAACAATGTGATATCGTTGGAGCTGCAGTAAAACGAGTGACCTTTGTCCGTTAGTATTCCATGACCGGCGAGAGTTCACCTTCAATTGCGAGTCCGTAACGAAAATTGAAAATAATCCGAAATCTAGATTAAATTAGCTTCCGAAATAAACCAAAAAATAAAAAAGTATTTGTGAATACGAACAACGTTAAAGAAAATAAAAAATTGCAGATCTAAAATAATAACTAATAATTAATATTTTTTCTTGCATTTGTATAACGTTCAATTAATTTAACGATTAAGCCGACTAAAGGTCAATACATTGAAAATAAGCATGGGTAACTTATTTAGTCAAAAAATAATAATTCGCGATTTAAAAATTAAAGTTTCGATTGCACACGATTTATTTATTTTTTTCTGTCGCCAAGCGTGATAAGAAAAGATTCGAATAGTCCGTAACTTAAACGTATTATGGCGGAAATAACAGTCGCGTGGAGTGTTGGGGCACGACATTCCAAGTCGTGAAACTTGCTCGTGCACAGGGTCAAGGTTTCTTCTTTCCAATATACTTACTTGGAAGCATGATTTTCCGTTAACGAATTTGCGACGCAATATTTCGAGTCCATCTAGAAATACGATCAGATGCAACATTCTAGTTCTTATCTTCTCTCGTTCGTCGCTATTTTTCAAGCGCGATCAATTTTTTTTTTAATTCTCTTTATCGTACAATAAAACCTCGAAAACGTTAAAGGACACTCATTTGTTTATCTCCCCCGATGGGCCGAATAAAAATTCATTATCAAAGTTTTTACGTATCTCCGTTTTAAATAATCGATATTTTCTCACAAATTGTCCAAGATTCCCATAGTTTAGCCAAATTGCATAATTGAGTGAATATAAAAAAAAAGAAAATAGATTAAGATTTCAATTGTTTTTGCGTTAGATTAAATTCGTTTCCGATATTAAAGGAATCAAAGAACCATGAATTAATTAATTAATTAATCAATATATGAAATATACGAAAATTGAGTTAAAGGGTAAATGAAATTTTGAAGAGGTCGATAATATGAACATCGTTAAAAGGGAATACAATTATTTAAAAACTACCATTAATTAGAATAAAAATTCGACACTTTAATCATTCTCGCTTGATAATTATTTGTGCAAATAAAGTAATCAATGTTTTCCTTAATTTTACATTTTCCATTTTCGTTAATTTAATTTTCATGTTAAAAAAAATTATTTAACGCTATACAAAGATGGGAAAATGTTGACGTAATTTTAATAGGAAAATTATTAACCGGCCCTTACGTTTCTTCCACTTTTTCGGTGACCACTTCTCCGGCGTACAAATTGACGTATAAAATTGACAGTCGAGGTTTTCGTTCCCTTCAAATATTCGCGTGTCAATGGTAAAAATAAAAAAGCGGAACGGCGCTCCGCGTCACGCACGTGTCGTACGGGATCGCAATCGTGATCGTTACGGAAAGGAGTATAAGTCTGTTGAGAGACGGCTGGTACAATGAAATGCCATCGTTCCTTAAGACGATCGTATTTACCCTACCCTTCCGGAAGTTACGTCCTCGAACGAGTACAACACTAAAAATTCCAACATTCTTCTTTTATCCCCTGCGTTGCTCCCATTTTTTCTCAACGATAATTTCATCACGTAGAAAATTAATAATCCATTTTCAAATGCATTAAAAATGATTAAAAATGTAGTTTGTGATTTCTCCAATGTTGTTTTTGACGCAGACGCTAATTCTTTGCTTCTCAAATTTCATTTCATGTTAGTCAGGCTAGCCGAATTATTTTTGAAAAAATGTCTATAGAATTTTTTTTAACTTCAAAAAGCTCGATAATTCGTATAGAAGTTTGAAAAAAACATCAAAAAGCTGAAAATTCCGAAAGAAGTTTGAAAACACATCAAAGAGCTGAAAATTCCGAAAGAAGTTTTAAAAAAATGCATAAAGCTCAAAGATTTCTATGTAAATAAAAAAAAACTTTCAATACTTAAATATCTCTATAGAAATTACAA
The DNA here is from genome assembly GCA_030522765.1 of Ophioninae sp. B BG-2022a. NCBI lineage: Eukaryota > Metazoa > Arthropoda > Insecta > Hymenoptera > Ichneumonidae > Ophioninae sp. B BG-2022a. Next base: position 77,794 of record JAPYZJ010000333.1, read on the forward strand.
AAAAACCATGATATATAAGATCGAAAAACCTATAGTTTATTCGGAGAACTATTTTTCCTTTCGAAAAGCGGAAAACTATAAACTAAAAGACCCATAAAACTATAAAAATGGAAAAATTCAATTTTGAATTATTTTTTCTTATTTCTCGAGATCACTAATTCAACGAGATCGTTCGGTTAAACGGAAACTACGCGAGTCAATGTACCGAGTCACGACGGTGGTTTCGCTTACCCAAAAGACACGTATATATTTATACATAGAGGAATATATAACCCACACAGGTGGGCAACGTGAACATTGACTTATCGTTCGTATCGGGCTGAAATTTAACCCCTAACTTGGCCTAATATCAAGTCGATCTTGACTGAAAATCACCCAGTAATGGGTGTTTGGGTTTGTTTGGGTTGAATATAGAACAAAGGTTGGTTTGGGTTTGTTTGGGTTGAATATAAAGCAAAGGTTGGTTTGGGATTGTTTGGGTTGAATATAAAGCAAAGGTGAGTTTGGGTTTGTTTGGGTTGGATATAAAATGAAGGTGAGTTTGTTTGAGTTTGTGTTGAATGTAAAACGAAGTTGAGCTTGTTTGGGTTGAATATAAAACGAAGGTGAGTTTGTTTGGGTTGAATATTAAACGAAGTTGAGTTTGTTTGTGTTGAATATAAAACGAAGTTGAGTTTGTTTGGGTTGAATATAAAACGAAGGTGAGTTTGTTTGGGTTGAATATAAAACGAAGTTGAGTTTGTTTGGGTTTGTTTGTGTTGAATATAAAACGAAATTGAGTTTGTTTGGGTTTGTTTGTGTTGAATATAAAACGAAGTTGAGTTTGTTTGGGTTTGTTTGTGTTGAATACAAAACGAAGTTGAGTTTGTTTGGGTTTGTTTGTGTTGAATATAAAACGAAGTTGAGTTTGTTTGGGTTGAATATAAAATGAAGGTGATTTCGTTTGGGTTGAATATAAAACGAAGTTGAGTTTGTTTGGGTTCGATATAAAACAGAGGTGAGTTTGTTTGGGTTAATTTGGGTTGAATATAAAACGAAGGTGAGTTTGTTTCGGTTGAATATAAAACGAAGTTGAGTTTGCTTGAGTTCAACATAAAACAAAGGTGAGTTTGTTTGGGTTGAATATAAAACGAAGTTGAGTTTGCTTGGGTTCAACATAAAACAAAGGTGAGTTTGTTTGGGTTTGTTTGGGTTTGTTTGCGTTAATTTGAGTTAAATATAAAGCAAGGGTGAGTTTATTTGGGTTGAATATAAAACGAAGGTGAGTTTGTTTGTGTTGAATATAAAACGAAGTTGAGTTTGTTGGGTTGAATATAAAACGAAGGTGAGTTTGTTTGTGTTCAACATAAAACAAAGGTGAGTTTGTTTGTGTTCAACATAAAACAAAGGTGAGTTTGCTTGGGTTTATTTGGGTTCAACATAAAACAAAGGTGAGTTTGTATGGGTTAATTTGGGCTTAACATAAAACAAAGGTGAGTTTGTATGGGTTAATTTGGGTTCAACATAAAACAAAGATGAGTTTGTTTGGGTTAATTTAGGTTTAACATAAAACAAAGGTGAGTTTGTTTGGGTTAATTTGGGTTCAATATAAAATAAAGGTGAGTTTGTTTGGGTTGAATATATAAAAAAAATCTAAAACAAAAGTGAAAATATATAAATATGTGTATATATGAAGGTTTTTAAAAATTATATACATATATATGGATGTGTGTGCGTGTATATATATATATCGATATATAGTAATGAACAGGGTATATCGGAACCGGCACCGGCACCGACACCGACCCTCAGCACGCGATTTTACCCAAGTTCCTTTCCCCTTCGCGCTTTTCTCCCATCTACCCCTGATACACGTAAAAGGGATCCCCGCGCGCACACCGCAATCTTCTCTTCCACCCCGCTCGCTTTTTCCGAGAGTAGGCAAAAGCCCTCGGAAGCGAGTCAGTGAAAGCTCGGATTTCGAAGGGAACGCACAGCGTGCGAGAGGGAGGGAGAGATAGCGAGATCGAAGGACAGAGAGAGGAAGAGAGGGTGAGAGAGAGAGAGAGAGAGAGACAGAGGGCCGAAAAGAGAGCATCGTTCTACCTCGTAAAAATCTCTGACGTACACTTCACCGTCGTTTTTTCTGTCAACGAATTAAAAATAAGACGAATCGTTTAAACACTCCTGGGGACGATCGAGCTTACGTTTGACGAAACAATGCCAAGGGTGAGAAAGAATTATTACTCATCTTTTTCGTGTACTTTTCATTGAAATTTCAAGTGAAGAAGAAAATGTTATGGTCATATATTCGTCCTAATTACTGTTTATTATGGTGGTGGTGGTTGATGTTTTGAAAAATTATTAATTTAATATTAATTCATAAAAACCAATATATATATTTTATGAACAAATATATGATGATTCATTATATAGATATGCAATAATAACTAACTGTCATTACAAAAATGATGGAAGTTAAATTAAAAAATATTCACAACGATAACAGAATTTATTGTTCTCTTTGTATAATTTTCATCATTTTATGTAAAAATATACAATGACTTATTGTAACGATTTTCAATAATACATTTAACTTTCATTATAAAAATAATTAAAGTTAAAGAAAGAAATTAGTGAAATAATAATGAAATTCGTTATTCTAATTATTATATAAATATTATTGTTATTGTTATTATTGTAAATCGTTATAGTAAATGATTATATATTTTTTCATTAAACAATCAAAATTATGGAAATAATTAGAACAATAAATATCTATCTATATATATATATATATAAAATAAAAAAATAATAGTTTGAATAATTTTTTTAAATTTACATATGTACATATATATATTCGGGCGTGCATACTTTTTCTTTTTTTTTTTCGTGGTTGCATATGAGTAACCCTCTGTCGAGGAATATGTCGCGTTGAACGAACTCACCCCCTCGTACGCACCCTTCCTCCGCGCAGGGTTTTACTCAAGCCACGTGTCAAGCCACCACACATATGGTCCTATTCGCGTACGCAGCTCTTACGAACTCCGACCAGTTTGCACAATCTGCTACCTCGCTTTACCGCAATGTATACTTCATGTCTTTTTTTTTGGTTGCTTTTTTAGTTGACTAAGGGTTACTTGAGAGCATAGCGAGAATTTTAATTCTTCCGCCATTGTTGGGTTTGTTTGGGTTTGTTTGGGTCGGAATGGGAAAATACGGCGAGACACGAATGAGCGTTCAAGATACTGGAAAAAAAATACCAGGCGAATGCATAAAATATGAGATTTTCAATCATATACAGGGTGACTCGTGACAACGTGGACATGATTTTTTTAAGGGTCTTAAGGGATGATTTTGTGTCTGAAAAAAAATTATTCTTCATGGTTTTTCAAGTCCTCTTCGAAAAAAAAATATGACAGATTTTTGTATCGAATAATTCGTGCCAGAGAAATTAACGCATTCCGGAAAAAGAAAAACGAAAAAGTCCATTCCAGGCACACGAGAATAAAGATTTTTTAAATTCGGCATACGAAACAGTTCTGAATGCAAAATCATGTATTTATATTCTTTTTTATCATTGACTTTATCGCGGTGCAATTGTCAGGAGACACTGCGATGTTGGAGTTGCACTCGATTGGAGCGGTGATCCAATTGAGTGGATTGGTTAGTAATTGACTGCAATATTGGCTGAAAAGATTCTTTAGTTCTTTAAAATAAAAATAAATAAAAAATATTCTTTAGTTTCTCAGTTCCAACGCTCGTTCATTCCAGCGAGATAAAACGCGTTACATAACCTCAATACTTTTAGTGATTATTAAGTTAAAACGAATTTCACAAAAAAATGTGCAAACAAATATTTTCTCTAGTAACATTTCCGAAAGATAAGACCCAACGACGTTTCTATCGGAACGGAAATTAAATCTACAGGGTGACCAAAAAGATTTTTCGAAAACGCACGTTTAAGCTGCACGTTGAAAGCAAAAAAAAATTACACGTGAGATTTCGTAAGTAAAATTCCAGTGATTTCTCCTGAAGTCTTCGCGATTGGGATCGCCGGCGTTTTCCCGGCTTATCGTTTGCGGATATCACCGATAACGAACGTTGAGTTATACATCAAAGTTGAAGAAAGAAGTCAAAACCGTTTTAACGGTCAAACTCGTTGTTTTTTTTGCGTCGATGGATAAACGAGAATTTTATCTTGGCTAGACGAAAATTATCATCGGTTCATCATAGCAATCGAAAGATAGTTGTCAAAGTTTCATTATTATTCATTAATAAAATATTGGAGATAAGGCGCGTCGTGTCTCGCCCAAGAAAGTGATCGCAAACGAAATTCACGAATTTCCTCTCTTTTTTTAAAAATTTATTTTGCATATCGTATCCGCAATTCTTCGTTTCCTGCTGTAACGTATAACGTATTTGGAACACGTGGGCTTGCGGACTTTGATACTCTCGTTTCTTATATCTTCAAGATACCGAGGCACCGATACAGGCTTCAAACTATTTTGGACACATGTGTTATCATCGTCATTATCATTAATGGGAAAAGAGGGCGGGGGGGTAATTTAACGCCTTTCGCATTTTCACCGTGATACTTGTACACAACCATTTTTTTCGATTATTACAAGTCTCATTATTACTAATTGGAAATATTCCATAGAATTTTGTATATCCTTGTCCAAAACGACTTACGATTGTTATTTTTGGTAATATTATAGTTTCTGAAAATAAGATTAATTAGTTGTACTTTTAATTAAGAGTAATGGACGTCCACTTTTTTTTCAATATACTTTTGAAGGATGTATAATTATTTTTTTCTTTATTTCGATGGTTACCAAGTACTTTTTTTTGTTTTTAAATATAGATTTTTAATTTTCTTTTTTTTAGTTTTTTAAATATCGATTTTACCAGTTTTATTTTTTTGTTTGTTTTTGAATATCGATTTTCCATTTTCATTTTTGTTTGTTTTTGGTTCTGTATGAAATCCGACGATTTCGAGCGTGCATATAAAAATATCGCGATTATTTCAGTACAAGTGCACGCGTGAATACGGAGGAGTTTGAATACGTAAATGCATGCATGACAAATATAAGAAATTCCCTACACATCGAAATGCACGACAATGCGGAAAAAAGAAAAAAAACGAACATTGCGAGAAATGGCGATTTTATCGCGGCGTTACATGATCCATATATCCATAAGAAGTACGAGCGAAGTGTATCCACGGTCAAGGCTGAAGCTAGAACGTTCGAATGGTAGTCTTCTAGTGAATAAGCAATTGACTATCACGCAATTGACTATTGCGTCACGAGCAAATACGACCAAGCGAAGATACAAGTGTATTGGGTAGAAAGGGGTTGGCTGGTGCATAAAGATGCTACGGGGAAGAGAATGCCAACCGGAAGTATGTGCGACTTTGGGCGGGCACGCGAACGCAAATTCCTAAACGCCCGCCAACAACCTGTCGTAAGAATCACTCACACGCATTATTATGTTTACTGTAACATCAATTTTTTGTTGCATTAATATAGTAACAAAAATATATAAAATAAATAATATTGAATATAAAAAATATTATAGAAAATGTATACATTTTTTATTTAATATTTTTATATTAATAATAATTTTAATTTAGAAAAACATTAAAAATCTATACATTTTTTATTTAATATTTTCATATTAATAATAATGTTAATTTAACAAAACATTAAAAATCTATACATTTTTTATAATATTTTTTATATTGGATATTATATGTTTTAGATATTTTTATTATTATTTTATTGCGATAGTAGGATATTATATAGTTATCGTTACGATTATTTTTTTATGATCATCAGTTTTACAAGATATTATAACAATTCTTTGTGTCTTATAAAATGATTCGTTACAATGAAAAGTCATAACAACAATCATAACATCGCAACTTGTACGGGATAAAAACTATAATTTATTTATTCATTTTTTACGATAATTCTGCGCTTTTCCTTTGCTCTTACATAGTTGTTATTATTATTAGATTTGTAAGATTTTTTAAATTTCACTTTTTGTAGATAATAAAACGGTCATAAAAATATTATTATCATTATTATTATTGCTAACACTGACCTTGACAATATTGTTATTAATTACGTAATTGTTGGTTATATTAATTACGGATTCCTTAAAATCCGCGCGTATTTGTTTTTCTTCAAAATAAACACTCGTTTGCCATGAAGATTAAAAATTGTACGCTTTTTTTTAAATAACTGCAGCGCTGGTGAGAAAAATGTGATAGGGTAATTGCGCTTAAGATGACACACTCTTTGTTTGGAGGCAAATATTTGATTATTCAAAGGCGATAAAAAATAAATTTAAGAGTACACATTAAAAACGTTTATTTACGAAGCATACAAACATATCTTAACGCTTAACCCTATAGTTGGCATAGTGAACTTAAATGCACATTCAGTTAAGATTTTTTTTCTGACAAATATTATTATCGAATCGTTTATTTTTTCATGCAAACATAATTTCCGAACGTTCTTGAACCCTAGAAAAAGAAAACTATATCCAATAGTCCAATATCCAAAACTATGTCCAATAAATATGAAAAAAAAAAGTAAAAGCACTTTTTTTGCCGAAAAACAAAATCGATTGAATCGAAGTGTTTTATTTATTTATTTATTTATCTATTTATTTAATAAATGGTAAATCGCCAATGAAATTAATACGACTTAATCCTTCGGAATTAATAGTCGATTTGGCGAAGATTTTAAAAATAATAGAGAATGGGAATTTAAATAATTAAATGAGATTTATATAATCAAGAATGAATTTAATTAATTAAATAATTTATTTAAGTAACTTTTCAATGAATTAAATAATTAAGAATAAATTAAATTTTATTATTAAGAATGGAATAAAATTCAATTCTTAATGATAATTGAGAATGGAATTTAAATAATTCAATGAGAATTTAAATAAATTCAATTAGGGCGATTGATTAAAATATGTCGAATTCAACGAGATTCGTGTTTAAGAGTGCACGTAGAGACATGCGTGCGTGCACGTACACGACGTGATAATAGATACGAAAATACTGTACGTTTTTTCTATCGGACGTCTGCAAAAATATAACGACGCGTATATACGACAAGCGGAGAAGTCGCGAACCAATAATTTACTCGGACTCACGGTCCAACGGTCCTGACCATTATTATTTTTCTTTCTTTCACACTCTCCGTCAAGTTTTCCGCTCGTTCCGTCTCGAGCATTTTCTCCCCATGCCCTAATGAAGCCGAACGAGGCAACGCGCTTCGCTCGACAATTTGTCGTTTTGCTCCCAAGGAGAACTGTCTTTCCGGTAATTTATTGTTCCTATCAAAGTCCAAACGCTTATAAACTTTTATCACACGCGGTTAACAGTCGAGACACACATACATGGGTCATTCCAATTCCCGCGTCTTTACACTTTCGGAGCTTCGAGTGCATCCTTTCGAATTCGAGACGAAAAACATTTTTATAAAAAATACCGTTATTTTATTAGAATATTTCATTCATCGTTTTTCCTGATCAGATTTCATTATTTTGTAACTTTTATGCGAGATAAAAAGTTTGTCATCAAGTGAGAGATTATTTTCGGTCGTCTCGATCGACATAACCTCACAAATGTTCGAAACCCGTTTTCTCATAGGCGTTGAAGTTTTCAACGAAAAATCGAGTTTCAGTTTTAACAGAATTCACAGACGCTTGATGGTTTTATTTTACCATAAAAATGTTTCATCATTGAGAAATCTTTTTGAAAGTTCGACTATCTCTCTCGTACTCATATATCACGTGATTCTTTTTTTTTACTCGTTTTTGAATTACGTATACATGTGTATGTGTGTATTTTTCAGTTTGCCATAACCTAAGAAATATTTCGAATGCAATAGCATTTCTTCCGATGTCAAAAAAAAGTGTACACGTGACATTGTATTTTACGATGCAACTGCAAATTTATGAATTTCTTGACACGCTTCGAGAAAATGTTTTAAAAACAGAATTCCGAAAGTTTTTTTAAATGATTCGTACATATACTTTTGAAAAGAACCATACGAGATATACCAATTTTTTTTTTGTACCTTATCATATTTCGTGTATACAAATATCTCGAAAGACATGGAATAGCCCATATTTGCATTTACACATCACGATTACGCGGTCGTATTATATTCCTCTCTGCATTACTTTTGTCTGCGAATAATAATATTTGTAGACAAAACAAATTTATCAATTTAATATAAAATTTAAATATCGACAGCATTAATGGGCCGGCCGGTGGCATATAAGTACGGAAAATGAAAGGAAGCAGTGTCTTTTATTCTTATTCTTAATTTTTTAGTTTTACGTTTTACGAAAGTTTACGAGCGCTGAAATGGTTGAAATTTTTGGTAACCTTGGCGGTGTCCGGTGTTAAGAGCGATTTTTTTAGTTCCAGCGTGGTGTTACCCATTAACCGTTTTTTTTTCTAAATTTTAATCATATATAGTCAAACAACCAAAAGGGTCAGAAAATACCAGGAATAAATGTATATATGGGGATATTTAGGCCCGGGAACACACTCATACAAAGTGTACGTACACGTACTTAAATATCCATGCGTGTGTTGAGGTTAGATATACATATCGATTGGTGCCGTACGGTGCCAGGTGTTGCCTCAAACTTCTCCGATTTGCCCTCTCCCCCATGCTCCTATCATTCGTAGTAACATCGGGGCTCTTCCGACCCGCATTACCCACACCTACCTAGATCCACTGTGGACTTTTTCCTCGTCGAGTAAGCTCCCGATAAGCTCGAAGGCGATCGAAAAACTTCGAAAAAACTTGCCTCTGACCAATGATGAAAACACGTTTTGCAATTAGGTTACGCGTTTGACATTGTATACCCGAGGGCATCTGTAAAATCTGCAGACATTGGACTACACTTTTCGAAAGCAAGAGGCCTCCTTTGATATTTCAATATTTCGCAGTTTTCAAATATGAAATATTGTTTACCGTTTACGAGTTCGATATTTCTAACCGAACGCTAAAAATTCGAAAACGTATAATTGTTTGTTGAAAATGTGACGTCACTAGTTTCGTTTCGGAAAATTCATGAATATCGATCGATGTTCATCGATAATTGCGAGTGGGGATGTAGGAATTTTCTACATGGAATGCTATGCTTTATTTAGGTTAAACGTCAATATCTCATTCGTCCGCTGGAGAAACGATGAACATACTTCGACGAAAAATTCCTTGGGAAATAATTAATAGATATATTGAATTTGTGTTGCTCGTAGGCGGGGGTTTCCGGCGGAAGGGGTGGCAGCACGAGTCTACGCGGTCAAATGACGGAAAGGCGACGACCAACCTTTCTCAGACCTTCCTCGAAACCCAGCGAGGTACAATTCACTTGAGGACTTTTGTAAACAAAACAAGTATAAGAATGCGACACACGAGATCAACATTCACTAATGGAACAAATCGAATTTCATATCTGAATCGCGCGTGTAGTCGTTTACTGTGATTCACTTTGGTGTTAAACTGCATTTCGTCGCCGACATTTCACTGTGTAAAGATGTGTAACCCTTCAGTTGAGAAACGAATATCTAAAAAGATACCGAAGGGCTCGCGATGAAGGTGCGTCAAACGCTTCGCTAAAAAGTTTCGTCTCGATCGGTCGTGCAAATTGGAAACCTTTTTTCCAACGACCCATTCCAATAACTTTCTATTTTTTATTTAGTGTTATAATCAATAATTAAATGATCCTTATATTCGAATTTCATCGATGGTCTACGTAACGGTAACAAACGTGAGTAAAGTCAAACATTACAAGGCTTACTTGCACGCGTCGAAGTCACTGATGCGGAACCAGCGTTGTACGACTACTGACGATCCCAGCGGAACACACGGCAACTACTGTCTGACAGCTCGTCGTATACCAGCTGATAAACCCAAACATAACCTAACATCTTCACAATGTTGAAGCTTCAGGATTGCTTGAATTTTCAAAGTTTATCATTTTTATATTTATTCTGTATAATGGAAATACAAAAAAACACTGATTACATTGCGATAACGCTTAAGTTCTATCAGAATTTGCGTAGCCAACGATGAGATCGGAAAAGGAGGTTTACATGGCTGCAATAAAATGTAAGCCGACATTCCTAATGCAAAAGAAGTAGAAAAAGTCAATACAATCAAATAAACGAAGAGTATATACATGGGAGACAAATTTATTATTACAATCGAAAATATAGAGGTTGGCGCCAGGAATACTCGCAAGGTTCCGTTGTAAATTTACGGTCGCCTTGATCGATCAACAATTCGCTAACGTCGTATTCTTCATGATAGATACTTTTCTGTCACTCTGCGCGCTTAGCCAACAAAGACGCCCAGCAGCGGTAGAATGGATTCTTCAAGAGGCTTTGCCTTGCCAGCTGCTCCGACGGAGAGGGAGAGCGACGAGGACCTCTCCGCAGATTCGCTCGTAAGACAGAATTTTGAACTGCGTCACAGATTGGAAGAGGAGGCAACCAGCTACAAAAGGCGCTTGGAAACGTATCGTCAAGCTCAGCAGCATCAGGCTGTATTGGTATCAAGACTTCAGGCCAAGGTACACACGCCATTCACAGTCCTAAATATTCTCCAATACGAAAGTGCTAAAAAGATTTTGTATTGTAGTGACAATCCTCAATTCCTAATGTATCAATAAAGGGAGAAAGTTGCGGATGTTGAACGATATTTATTCTTATTGTGGTTATTGAGAAGTCCAGCAGATTTTCCAATTTCAAGTTTATTTAACTTTCATTAGTTTATATATAAAAAGAAGCAGATAGCCTTTTATGTATATACGAAGCAACATGGAATGATCAGGATGGCCCACATTCTTTTGTGACTAGGTACTCCAATACAAACAGAGATGTTCGGAACTGGAGAATCAAATGGCGGAATCACTGGCTCCGGAGGTATCGAGAGCTCCTCTGGCCAGCAGCACACCCGGTGCTGCGTTGGACGCTGCTCATCAAACGCTGCGCGATCTGCGAGATGAGCAGATTCAGGACATCGAAACTGCTTTGAGAAAATTAGCGGACGAGAGAAGAAGGTGGCTAGCCTCGATAAATCTCGTTCGCAAAGAAACTTCCTTTTCGTTTGAAATTAGAGAAAATATTGATAACATTACAAAACAAAATTCGACAGGTCGGAAAAGCTCTTGGAGGTGAACGCTGCTCTGAAGGGTCAACTCGAGGAGTCCCATCGCACGAATGAAGCATTGACGAATGACTTACAAAAGTTGGGTAACGACTGGGAGATCTTGCGCGAGGAAATGGCGATTAAAGAGGAAGAGTGGAAAGAGGAGGAGTTGGCGTTTAACGAGTATTACACGTCGGAGCATAATCGTCTCTTGAATTTATGGCGCGACGTGGTTTCGTTAAAACGCATGTTCTCCGACATGAAATCAACGACCGAGAGAGATCTCGGCAAGTATCACAGTAAATTATCGGGTTTAACGAACGAGATGAACACCGCATGTAACGCCGTCAAAATGTCAATGAAAGTGCTGGCAAGCACGTCCGAGCAAACGGTAAAATATATATATTGTCAACAAATATATATGAATACATACACAATTTGACCTAGAAGAAATTTTATTCAAAATATTTTGTTTTTCTTTGATATATCAACATTCTTCGATAATGTATTTTTTCAAAGCAAGAGGGAAATTTCGTCCAACGTTCCGGGGAATTTTCAACTCGTTCAAATGTTGTTTGTCTCATTATTTTTACACAGTAACCAAAGGTTCGTTGCGAAGGTAGAGGAAGGCTAAGAGCAAGAAAATGTATGTAGTTTGTTATGTTTTAGCATGAGAAGGTAATTACAGAAGTTCCCGATCTCACAAATTAAGAACAAAAAAAACGAACACAATTTCGTATTCAAAATATTAGTAAGAATGAATCACAGACAAATTTCCAAAATCATTGATACATCATTAGTCCGTACATATTAATGTGTTTTTTCTTCCTTCTTTCACTTGACGAATTTCTCTAAGTCGAAGTCTATATAGTTCTTTTTCTGGATCTAAAACGTTTCATTCCTCAAAGATGGAAGACGTTTCAATAAAATTGTACATTTTTAATTCTTTCGCTTTCAGATTACAAAACAATACCAGCAAGGACAAGCAGCTTCAGATATGAGAGCTGAGATGCTCGCATTGAAGCAGCAACACGAAAGTGCGTTGAACGAAATTCGTATGAAGGAGGAAAGAATAAATCAACTTATCCGCGAGATACACAACTTGGTAAACGGATAGCGATGTATATATATACATATATATTCGAGTTTTATTCGTACGACTTTTTGTATAAGTCTTTTACAACCATGTATTTTACATAGTCTTGTATTTGTACTCTTCTTCTCCTTCGCTCTCTCCTTTATTTTCTATCTTGTCCAGTTTTGTAAATAATTCTTCTATTCCCCAAAAGAACCCGCAGATTCCTCTTCGAATTTTTCCCGCTTTTCCGATATTTCCGTATCTCATTCTTGCCCATATTTCCTTATCACTTTCTTTTACTTCCTCTTCAGACCAGTATCGTCATGGTTTCTCCTCTTTTTCTACAAGATATTTGTATTTTTCAATATACGTAGATCTTTAAATTCTTTCCTCTTCTCTATAAAAAATTTTCTGCTTTCAGTTCTCAAGCCCTACCTTAATTTTTTTCTATTTCCTCTACTTTTCTTCCCATCTGAATCATTATTATAAACAGCGACGTATCGTTTTTTATCTTCGATCATCCGCGCCTCTTTCGGAGTTATCATTAGCGGAATGATAACAGTTGCGTTATTTTTTGTACTTGTATGACCCATCTCAGGAAGAAAGATGCGGCGAGGCAGAAATCGGTATGGGTCAAGCTGCCAAGATACAGGAAGACAGCGAAATATTGGAATCAGCTTTGCGCGATATCGCTCATGCGGTTATTCAGGATTCGGAGTCCCGCGATATGGAGAGTTCTCAGGCTCCGCCGCACATACATTTATCACCTAGTAGCGCGAGACCACCAAGGTCACCGAAGAGAAGCTCGCGTGGCAATACTGTGCCGGCATTTGCCGAAAGTACGATAAGCGCGGTTCAGGCTGCGCTTCACAAATATCAGTTAACCATACACGAACTTCAGGTATCAGTTTTGCTCTACATTTCATTCCTCGTTTACTGCATTTCGTTCCTCACTTGCATTTATTCATTTTTGTTCCTTGCTTACTTATTTTGGTTCTTCACTTATTGCGTACTAGCTACTGCCCGCGACGTCGTCTGCGCGAACGCTATACAGCACCAAAAATACCTACGATTATTTTCATAAAGGTTCACTGCTCGTTCCCCGTCGGTGATAGCGTGATAATATGTAGCCTATATGTTGACCCGATTTCTTAATAATATTCGTGCCAAATTTGAAGTAAATCCATGCAGTACTTTTTGAGTTTATCCCGGACATACATGCAGGCAAACAGACAAACAGACAAAAATCCTAAAAACTATATTTTTGGCTTCGGTATTCGATTGTAGATCACGCCCCAAGTATTCTTTTAAAAAAATATTCAATGTACAGTTTTAACTTTCCTGCTATTTTATTATATGTATAGATTAACTATACTCAATTCTTCAAATTACTATATTTGTTTCCTCATTGAAATTGAAAGAATGGTTTCTGAAGTATTTTTATCTATCCGTAGGGTGTAGAGATTTCTCACGTATTTACTTTCTTCTTTTTTTTCTTAGCCGTTCTCCCCAGGACCCCTGCGGCCTATATTCGTTTTTTTATTTGACGTCATATTGTTGAACCTCCTCTCCTTTTGCGTCTCTTTTTGGTGGTTGAATCCACGTAATAATAACATTCCGTGAATAGTTTATATTAATATTGAATGAAAATCAGAAATTGAAAATTGCGAAGTGAAAAATATTGAAGTAAAAGGAATAAGGCCGCAGAGCATAGAACGGATATTAAAAATAAGAAATAACTCGTTGAAAATGAAATACTGCAAATGCGTTTTTCTATCGTTTGACTGAGAACCTATCGACTTCATATTCAATATAAAACATTGTTTTGTGATAAGAAAATAGATTAATTCGCAATTTCAAGGTGATGTAATTTCTGTAATATATTACAATTGCATTAGTTGATTAGAGGTTACTTTGACCTTTACAGTGCACATTTTTGTAGCGAATCGACAAGTGCTTTTAGAGCTGGCAACAAATGATCAAATAGAGGTTCATGAAACCCATCGAGTACCATATCACATCTTGAATATGAAACAATCCAACTTACTACTCAACTAATCGGTTCAATAATTATTCTCGAAGAAAAGACGTCATTTTCCAAACTTTCTCGTTTGGAATGAATACTGATCGTTATATATATAATTTGAATTTAGGTCAAATTACAAACGAACAAGGAACAGCTCTCGATAACACGAAAGCAATGCGACACGGCCGAGGAAAATGTGCAATTACTCGAGGCGAAGATGACCGAATTAATAATTCAACTGGACGCAACAAAGGCTCAATCGGCGATGCTCGGTCAGGAGAAAGACACGTTCCAAAAGACTACGGAAAATCTGCGAACGGAGAAGAACAACCTTGAAAAAAATAAAATTGAAATGACTCATGCAGTGCGTACTTGTGACAAATATTCGTATTTTTCATCAAAATAGTCTCCTTACTTAATTCTTTCTTCTGATTTTTTAATACCGGATACAAAATCGTTTTTTTGTTTGTTTTTTTCAGATCGAGACTCTGAGTGCCGAATACGATAAATTGCTGAAGACAAATAACAAGTTGCAAAAATTGTGCGATACCCTCGAGGACGATAAGCTTTATTTGCAAGGGGAACTCGATAGAACGAATAAAGATTCGGAATTGCGGTGAGCTTTGTGTACAATTAAATAAGAAATGCGAGGGCGAATTGAAGAATAAACAATTTAGCAACTGCGGTGATTACGAACTATTCATCGTATTCCATAATTCAGGGAATTGAGTTTTCGCTCGGAGGAAGAGAGATGCAGTCGTTTGAGGGAAGAGCTGCTATCGTTGCGCGAAGAATTAAGCAGAGCTCACTTGTCCAAAGACATGCTGGAACAACAAAAAGTCGAGACTGACGGTTTGATAGCTCAAATAGAAAAAAGCAAAGGTAAACAATTTTGGCAACTGCCCGAGTCAAATCACTTTGCATCAGCCAATAATAACTCCAATTATTAATTTTGTTCCGGCAGTCGATCTCGAGTTGGAACTGGAACGTGTGCTTCTTGAGAAGGCAGATGTACAGGACGACTTGATGAAAATCGAATCGATTTGTGCCAGCCAAGAGAATGACAAAGCTCGATTACAGGAGGAAGTGAAAAAGGTTAAAAAGAATAATTCGGCCGTTCGTATCTATTTCTGTCGTCTCTGTCCTCTCATATAAAATTTTTCCTCTGATTCGTAACTTCTTTAGCTGGAGGACGAAAAAGCAAAACTGTCGAATCAATCGACCGATCAACAGGGCGATCTCAGCTCTTTGAGAAAGGAACTTTTGCAAGCTGAACAAACGCGTCTTGATCTCGAATCCGACAAGGTAACGCTGAACGAGAAAATCAAGTTTTTGGAAATTGAGAAGGACAAAGTTGAGATGGAATTGGGACAAGTGTCGCGCGAACGAAGCGATTTGAGCAATCAATTGTCAGTAATGGCCCGAAAGAAGGAGTCTTTGAACGAGGAACTCATGAGGCTTCGGCAACGTCTCGAACAGGCGAATGAAATGAATGCGAGGATAAACAGAAGCTTGGAGGACCTCGTTAAGGACAACGAGGAGAAACAAGTCCGTAACTCTACCTAAAATACTCTTGTTGTTTGCTTCAATACCTATTATCTATTTTTTACATGCCTCATCTAATTTTTGAACTTGCACGTTCGAATTCATTTGATTTGAAATTGTAGGTGTTATTGGAAACGAACGATAAGGAATTTCAGCGAATTCAAGAACTGTTAGCTTCGATGAGAAGCGAAAAGGAGGCACTTGAGGGCGTACTCTTCGATACGCAATCGAATCTAGAAGCGACGCACATAAAGAAGGTGCAGTTGGAAAAGGAGCAGCAGGAGTTGTTGGTCAAGCAAGAGAGCTTGAAAGGACAAATTGGCAGAATGACGAGGGACTTGGAAAACAGCGAAAAGAGATTACAAGAAATGAAGATCAATTTTACCAATGAGAGAGGTAATCTGGAGGCGGAGTTCCAGCAGATTATCACGAATATTAAGAAACAGAACGAGGAAAATACGAAAAAATTAACGGACGATAAGGTTAGTTGTTATCTTTTGTGTTTTTGAAAAAGTCAATTGGACCCCTTTCTGGGAATGGCAAAGAACCCTAAACGCTTTATTTTCTTTTTCAGGAACAGGTTCGATCCTCCCTGGAGAAACGTCTCCAGCAAACGGTTGGTCAACTTTCCGGGCAAAAAGACGACGAGATAAATCAGTTGCAGCAACGAATTGATGAGCTTCAACAACATATCGAAAATTTGGCGGAACAACACGAAGAAGTACTCCTGCGTGCGGAGAACGACAAACAACAGGCTCTCCTAATTGGTGAGTAAACGTAACATTCGAGCTACGAGACATTGTTTATTTCTTTACGTTATTCCCAAATATCGTAACGTTTGGTTAAAGATCATTTATGAATAGATCATTTTGATTGACAATTGAACTTGGTTCCGAGTCTACTGTTTATTGTTGATATCAATAACGTTAAGTTTTATTTTTCAAAAAACCGTAGCTCACCACGATCAGCAAGCTCTGATAGAAAAGCTGGAGAACGTGTATCGCGAATTGGAGGAAGAACGGGGCAATTTGGAACGCACGCGGCGAGAGTCAATCGCCCGTGCCGATCAGGACCGGAACAATTTGAACCAGTTGCGCGACGAGTTGAATCGTTCACGAGCGCGTCTCGATGAGAATAAATTGCGTGCCGATGAGGAAAAAATAAGATTGGGCATGAAAATCGAGGAAACAACAGCGGAGCGCGAAGCGACGCAAAAAGAGGTAGAGGAGTTGCGGGTGCAGTTGCACGTCGCGGAGGATCGTATGGAGAATCTATCACGACAGTTACAAGAGACCGGTCGCAAGCTAAAAGACGCGGAAAACGCGCAGGACTCCCTGAGGAAAGAATTGGTCGATGTGCGTCGTCAATTGGCCGACTCAAACTTTGCGATGGATAAGTACAGCGGTACGAACAAGGAATTGCGCGAGCACGTGAAGCGTATCGAGAGCGAGAAACGAGAACAGATGAGATCGATGGAGGAGAGTTATCAGAAGATCGCGTTGATGGAGGACACGAAGGTTGCAACGGACGCGGAAAAGACGCGGTTGCAATCGTTGATAAGAGAGGCCGAACACGAGTCACTTCAGTTGCAGCAACAGATAAGGTTCTTGCAGGACGAGTTGCAAAAGAGTCAAACTCAAAACACTCAATTGCAGCAGGATGAGAGAGAGCTGCAGGCGCGTTTGTCGAACGAGTGCGAGGAGCGCGAACGAGTTCAATTGCAGCTCCATCAATTGAAGAAACAAGTCGTTGATCTGGACAATAGCCTCGAGGTGACGAGGCAAGAGTTAGGAAGATTACGATCGCGCTCCGACGAAGAGGACGAACGTTGGCGCGGCCGGGAACAAGAATTGCTCGTTCGTCTGGAGGACGCGCGCTGTCGCGAACGAAAACTCGAGGATCAGAAGCACAATCTTGAGGTTTGTCTGGCTGACGCTTCGCAACAGATTCAAGAGTTGAAAGCGCGACTTGGCGGCTCGGAGGGTCGAGTAAGGGCGCTTGACGCGCAACTCTCCCAACTCGAAGCTGCTAAGAAGGAAGTGGAACAAAAGTTGAGCAGCGTCGGTTCGACGCTTCGGCGCATAGCCGGAATACACATGGACGGTAGTGTCAGTATGCCTTTCAAATTGACCAGTCCGTCGAGACGATGGAGTCCGGCGCGCGGTGGTCCTCAGCAGGTACTGGATCACGACACTACCGGCCGCGAGGTCGTTCTCGACGTTGATCCCGAACTGGTGCGAAAAGGTGTTCGTTCACTGATGCAACAGGTGGCGCAAATCGAGCGGGAACGCGACGACTGTCGAATAGAATTGGCCGGTTTGAAGAAGCAGTTGGGTGAAGCTCAAGATTGCCAAGGCAAGTCAGAAGCAAAGATCAGCCACGTTGAAGCTTTGCTACGTTCCCTTCACGAAGAGAAGAGCAATCTCGAAGCTAAGTTAGCACAGAAACAAGCCGCTACGAATTCGCAGTCAGAAGCGTTGCGCGAAAAGACCGAGGAAGCCGAAAGTTTGAGGGAACGCGTTGCTAACCTCGAACTAACGGTTAACAACGAGTCCGAGGAGAGAGGACAGTACGAGGAAAAGATAGACAAGATGAGACAAGCGCTTGGTCGTCTTGATAATGAGAAGCGGTGCTTGCAAGAGGAATTGGCAAGAAACGAGTCACGATCGACGAAAATGGAACTCGCGAGAATGTCCCTCGAAGGTGATCTTCAGAGATTACAGATGATATTACAGGAGAAAGATGCCACAGTTCAGAAACTGCAAGATCGCATGGAAACCCAAACGAGAACGAGTACTAGCCTCGAAGAACGTTGCGCTTCCCTGAAATCGACCATCGAACAACTCAATATCGCACTTGAACGATCGTCACAAGCCGAGAGTGAATACAAAACCGAAATTGAGTCGCTGCGACGAACACTCATTGAGAGTAACGCGCTGTCACAATCGAACGCTGAGAAATTTAAACAATCACAGAAACAAGTGTCCTTAGCTGAGAACGAACGTCGCGTATTATCTGAGAGATTGGACGCTGCGCAAAAAACTCTCGGAGAATTGAAACACGCGAATCAAACGTTGAGCGATCAGAATGTCAGACTGCAAAACGATCTAGCCAACAACGAGGTCCAGCGATCCGGCCTCGAAGCCCAACTCAGAATGGCTAGCTGGCCGCAGGATTCCTCCTCGAACAAAGATGAGGAACTCGCTAGACAATTACACACTGCTCAACGCGAAAGAAGCGAAATGAGAGGCAAAGTCGATGCTCTCAATGACAAAGTCAGTATACTTGCCAATTATTTTTATCTCAAAATTTATCAAAGTTCGATATTAACCGATAAATATTATTATCATTGTCCGCTATGTTAGTCTTAACTTTAATGTGGTGACTTAAAAAATGAATAAAACAATAATCAATTAACCCTTAGAAGCATGGTGGTAACCCACGTTACCACTTTGATTTAATTGAATATTTCTAATTTATTTACGTTTGAACGTATTCAGATACGGTTTTTTGCACTTTTCAGTTACTTGAGAGATGTAAGAACATAACAATACACTCTAATTGGCATAATTGTTTATAATATAAGATTTATAAACAAACAAACTGGAAAAAATAACTTTTTTTTCAAAAGAATTCATTTTTGAAGAATCTATCCAACAAAATAATTGGAAATTTGGTGAGCAAGGGTTTTTGGGGTCGCTGATTACGAATCCGATGTTAGATTCGCGTAATTCGAAATGGTCGATACAAAATAGCCGACGTGAACAGATAAGTGCGAAAGATTCATTGATTTTTAAAATTCACTGTTCTTTGGCACAACATCGATTTCTAGAACAATTAAAACAAGAATCCCAACTCCACTTTTCTATCTTTTTGATTTGTATTCAATTTATAAAATTGTAGTAAATTTTCAAAATGCTATGGATATTCTCGTAGAGTTACGTTTCGGTGTCGGCCATATTGGATCCGCCATCCTCAAGTTCGAAAATCTGACTTCAGATTCGTAATCAGCGACCCCGAAAACCCCCGAGTAAGAATTTTCATGATGATAGGATCGTTAAAAAAATGTATGCTTCTAATAGGAGATAATGTTATTCGAATTATACTGATGTATTTCCTGCAGTTAAAGTGCGAATAAAGTGGTTTTTCCGATTAATTATCATTTTTCTTTTTCCATTTACTCAGATAAGACTGCTGGAAGTGGACAAACGAAATCTAGAGCGTCAATTGTCATCGGCAAGAACAACCGCTGGTGTACGTAGTAAGAGTTACGAGCGACCGGAAAAAGCTCATTCCGAGCTAATAGGATCAAATATAAGCACCGATCACGTGGAACAAGAAAATCGTGATTTACGTCTCAGAATTCGTCGATTGGAAACTCTATTAGCCGAGAAAGAAGCTGAACTACTGCGTCTCAAATCCACTCACTCGCACTCGATCCTCGAATCGCACTCGAGTCGCGATCGAATCGCCGAAATCGAACGTCTCAGAGCAGCACAATTGCAGGCTGAAAAATTGTTGGATGCTCGCGAACAGAGCCACCGTCAACAAGTTCTCAGACTCGAGAGTCAGGTAAAAACAACAGACGATCTTTTTACTAATTTCGCCTAATGGAGTATTGCAAACTCAAAGTTTGAGAACTTTTGAAAATAAATGCCTATTTTTAAACACTTTATTCATGGTATTCAAACTTCTGTTTCATTACCAGCCAAACCTTTTTACGGAAGAAAAAAACACTTTTATTATATTTTTATCAACAAATTTATAAGTACCTTTCAATTTTAGTTTTAAGAAAGATTTCCTAACCTACATTTTAGAATATAACGAAATTGGTCCGGCCATGTCAAATTGATAAATGAATGGTGTTCTCAACAAATTTACCGAATAAATGGACAAAGGGTATATTCCGCTCGAAAATGTTCTCGAGCGGTAAGATAACGGTCCCACTGCTCGGAGATTAGTTGGAATATTTCGCTACATTAGCAATATACGTGAAAAGTAACGATATTAATCAATGACAATAATAACAATAAAAACATGTCCAAACATTGGAACACGAAAGTATTCGAACACACGAACAAAACAATAACTCCTGTCCGGAAACTGGTATAATTTGCTATTATTCTACATTTTAATATATATATAATTGAAAATATTCAACTCCCGGCGTTTAATATATGCGTTTTGAAAACTATAATTTAAAAACAATTATAAAATGAATAATAAATTCTTCAACTTCAACAACTCTTGACCGCCATAGCATTCGTACCGTTACCTTAGGTAGCAGTAGTGAAAGTTGTAGATAGTGAAGGTTGAATCGAAGTTAAACTTCAGTTTCCATTCGGTTTTCAGGCTTTCACGGTGCTTTACATTAATGTTAAAAATTGTGGCTTCCGGATGGACGCCATTTAGAGAATCACGCCTATCTACCTTTCAATTAGACTTAATCAACAACCACCTCATTCCAGATTCACTTGTTGCGGGAGCAGTTGAATCAGGAAATCAAAAGACGTCAGCTTTACGTGCTGCGAAGTTCTCGAGCCGGCCGAGAGATGCAGCATTTGCGCCAAGCATTGGGCGACTCTCTGCGAACAGTGTCGCAGGATCCATCGTTGGACGCGATGCTTTTGGAGCACGAAGCACGGAAATTGGATTCGACAGTAACGAGCACAGCTAGTTTACCGCCATCTTTGGCGCTACCACCACCATCGTCGTACGACAGAAGATCACCGACGCCCGCGCCCCTTAAGTAATTTATTTCTTCTCAACCCAAACAAACCCAATCATGGTGTTTCCCTTGGTTACTTTCCTATCCTGCCATCCACTTTATTAGCCCCGATTACGATCAAAATTCATTGTAGTTATTTTTAAAGCATTCGGCTCGTTGTACGATATTTCTTGACTTTTTTTGTTGCACAGTATTGTTAGTGATAGTATCGAATTTCACATTCGAGAATACCTAATCGGCAACAATCAAGTTATAGATGGAAAAATCAACTTCGCGTTTCCGGTTGGCGGTTTGTAACGATTTTTATAAACGTTTATTCAACGCTAAATCTATTGGACAGTTCTAACAAATTCAAACGTTTCACCGATAAATGTTGAAGGATACTGACGTCTTTTAGATGTCGCGATGTTCCATGAACTTTATTCTTCCAAGTTCAACGATAAAACTTTAGAAAGTTTCACTAGATGATTTTTTGGACAAAAAACCTTTTGGTACATATCCTCACGCGGTTTCTTAAGTAGAATCGCAAATTGAGATAACATTTTATATTAAAAAGCACAGTTCATGTGGCGGCAAAACCCGTGTTAAATTAGGCTAACTTTTCGACATTTTTATAAGAGGCTGCATCACATTGCTCGTAAACTCGTCGAAAAAGATTTAGTGAAAACTATTAAATAACAAACATCACCTCTAATATCCAAGTATCACCTTCAATATGCAAGCATTTTCTTATTGGTTCGCATGAAAATTTTTCATTCGATGGAATCAAAAATGTTAATAAAAGGATTATAAGGGCTGTAGGGAAAAGTTCTCGGCCGTAAATCCGTAAAACCCGATATGGATATATTTTTTTCTTCTTTGAACTCTCGTCTAATCTCAATTCACTAGTTCCGGTGATTTCCCTAAGTCGGCGACTTCCTTAAAGCGTTATCCTTGTCTTCCTTAATTTCGCTCCGTATCGTAATTTTTGTTTAACAAAATACTAAATCTCATCTCTGATTTTAGTTTGATATATTCTCGCATAAATACTGCAGATTGACAACTTCGAAAAGTTATTTAAATATAATTGAACATCGTAATGCAGGTTTGTTTTAAAAAAAAGTGGTTTTTTATATTTATCGAAAAATATTGATTCATTCATCAATATCTATTTCGCCCCCTTTAAAGTAATCCTTGAAGAAATTCTGATATGCGCTTTTTGGTATGGAGTCCAGCCTTTATTTCTTCAATCGTGACGAATCTCCGTCCTTTCGTAGCTCTCTTCAGTTTTGGGACACGTATTCCAACATAACCAAAAAATAAACATCGAAAATCGAATGTAGTAAATAATTAGCTCTAAATTTTGAAAGTCACCTTTTTTTTTTAACAAACCTCGTAAAACGTGGATCTAACGTACCGGTATATAATAATTTTCGTATCAGCTTCGTATATGGGTAAACCCGAGAACTTGTAAAACAGCTCTTGTATAATTGATATCACGTCAACGTCTCCTGAAACGCCCGTTCGTTAAAAAGTGCCTACTATCACGTGAGTGAACGAATACAGCCACGATAATTATTTTTCGACTTGTATCCGATTGAAGAGTGTCCAAAACGAAGGTACTTTTTGGCGTTGAACGAAAAGAATCTTTAAACCACAGGAAACGTGGTTCACCGAGTCTTTCACGGTTGAGAAGACAAAAACCATGTTAACGTTTATCGTTGAAGAAATGAGTAAAGTTTTATAAAATTCATTCATTCCGTCGTAAAGTGAATCAGCTGATTGCCAGCCATTATTATCTTTCATCCAGTTTACAGTACAAACGCCTTTGAAAAAAAAAGAAAAATATTTTTTACGATTTAAGGAACCGTTATTATTGTTCGCGTATATTTAACTATTGTATACTTTTTCAATTACTCAAATATCGAAAAAAATTGTCTTTGATAAAACAAAAGAAAACAACGTTCAAGACGTGCGAAAAACGTGAAAAGTATTAGAACAAAAACAAAAACACGAATTGCCATTGTCATCTCGATGCGAAGACATCCGTCCATTAGCCATATTACGTTTAATTATAATTGACGATTCTATCGGGGATATTTCAAGGTATATGCTATTATACCCTGCCAATATCCGTACAACGGAAGGTCTCGGTGGTAGTGAAAAATCCAGATAGAATGTTTGAATAAAAAAGAAGTAACAAAAAAAAGAGGAGGGAAGGCTTGGTTTCGACACGAGGCCAAAGCCGCAAATCGTGCAAACCGTGTCGTTAGAGATAAGGTTAAGAATTCTTTTTGAGCCTTAGGCGAATCGAGTTCAGCCGTAGAAATATATGAAAAGGCACAGAATGAAGAATAACGATAAGTTGATCGATCACGGCTTAATTTTCAATGCGAGATTAAGCAATCGCGGATTTTCGCGAAACGAAGGAAAAAAGCAACGAAACACATTGTAGATTCGAGTAAGAAACGAAACCTGAATTATGAAAGGAAAAACAAGGCAAAACAATCGGTAAGGGATGGTAGCGTGTAGGGAATACGGAAACGACTGTGTTGGTTCTCTTGCCATGAGAATAACAATATCTAGTCGCAAAAATGATTAGGCCGTACGAATTGAGCCAACCGGCCACTTTGAATTATTTCGAGGTGGAAAACAAAAGAATTCACGCTATTCGCGCAAAAACTTATTTTCTTCGTTTTGAGCTTTTTTATTAATCGAGTATGACTAAACTTCGGTCGAGAGCAGTTTCGTGGCTCTAAACACTGCCATTTAGATGGAAATAGAATCTAAGGTGACACACACCACATTACTGGGTAACGCTACGTTAATCTAATGTAATGTAGTGAAAACGAATTTGAACAATGTTTCGAAAAAAACAATGCGTCACTTATCTTCGAATTTGACAACGAAAATTTAGTGCTGGTAAATGATAACGAACAATGAGAATTGTTCGATGTCAGATAAAATGCGTCTTCTGTCGAGCGCCTAATTTCCTGTTCGAACCCAAACAATTTTCTTATTCGCATTCTCCGAAATAGCGATAATCGTTAATAGTGCTGATAAATCATGTGGATTTTTTTACCGGTTCTCTGTCTTTCATCAACGTTTATCAATCGAACAATCATCTAGAATACGTATTCCATTATATAATCAAAGCGAGTCGAACGAGACAATTTTCCCAAAGCGCACAAAAGATATCAGATATCAGAAATCATGTTGTTTCGTTTACTACTTAATCGTCATGATAATTGTAAATCGGTGCGAGAGACGCCACTGATATTTAGAGATCAGATACACGAGTGTCTTTCTTAGAAAAAAAATGAATAATATATATACAATAAAATTCCGGGAGACCCGGGACTACAAACGGTATTATTAATTTCCTAACGCAAAATAATATAACATTTTTTTTTAGCGTTTATAAAATTTAATTTTTAGACATTTCATTTTTATATTTCGTCGATTCGTTTTGGACTGTATAGACTCGACGCTATACAGAGACTTTCAAAACGAGTACAGTAACGGAAAAACGGTACGTGATTCGCCAACGTTGCCTTCGATGAGCACTGTTTCCTCGCCCCTATAGTTTTCAGTCGGACTCTGGAAAGTGTGTCGACTTATGAAATTCTGCAATTCAAATGCAAAAAGAAAGAGAGCAGTAATCAGAAAAGAGAAGATAGAAGGGATATCGATTAGTCACTTTTAATAGAAGTCCACAGGAATTTTGACAAAATAATATTCACAAGTAAGCGATTATTGCGTTGGTCTGGACCATTGATAATATAACTGAAAATCAGTAATGATAAGACTATCTTTTATCAAAAAAGATTTTATACAATTTCCCTCCTGCAGACATACTTGATACAATAGGATATTCGGAAAAGTTGAATGTTTTCCGTTTCTGGATTATCACTTGGAATATAATTTTTATTAAATTGGCAACTTACTACACTTGTGTAGCGAAGGTTCAATTGTTATTCTTCCCGTCGGTGAATCCGCTGTATCGCGTCTTTTAGGTCCGCATTAAAGCTACCACACTCCAAGGTTGCGTTGATTGGCAATACTCTTGAAAATATATTTCTGAAAGTGTCCAGTGGGCAAAGAACAGTATCGCAACCAGGGATCACATAATCTATAAACTCGTTCGTATCCCTGTGAATAGTCTTTAAAGACATGAAAATAGAAGCGGATCATTGCTCCACACTGAACACACTGATGCAAAATCTTATGTATGAAAATGTATAAGGGACTTGCTAAAATGCCATCACGACAGTAACAATTTGTTGTTGAAAAATCGGAATAATGTGAAAAAAAGAAGAATATTGTGGAAAATCGGCGTATTTCAAAATTAATAATTCTCATTTTTCCCGATTTTCTCTGAATTGGCGGAAAACGTAGAAAATAAGGGAAATTGATTTAAAAAAATATATTCTATCAGGGAACATAACCTCACAAATTTTCAAATCAGGTTTTCGTACACGATTAAGTTCCTCGGGAGATACCGAGCGTAAGGCTTTGCAGAATCCATACACACAGTTTTACGTTATAAATATTTCAACTTTGAAAAATCGCGTTTTGATAATGTCAGTTATCTCCCTTGCCCTCATGTCGCGGGGTTTCTACTTGATCTTAGATACCTTTATGTAAAATTGTTGATTCTCATCCTCGTGAAGTTCGAAATTAATGGCGCTGGCGTAATTCGGGACATGGGGGTAAAATATTCCGAGTGTGTTCATCACTCCGGCAATGTTGGTATCATGACCACTGTAGAAAAAAGCTCTTATCTTCTCGTCATCCCTTTGGACGTTCAATGTTTTTTGCACTCTGTTTTCACGTATGTATTGGTCAACATGGTCCAGCCATCTTTTGATCCAAATTCCTTAATAATTTGGTGAATATGGGTATTAATAAACTCTAGCTTAGTGCGCTTATCGTTGAAGAAATGTTTTTGATACAAACCCCCGTTCATACGTTTCAAATCATCGGTCCATGACGAATATATGTATTCCTGTATTGCCGCTTTTTTGAGACTTCCATCCGACATTATATTTTCTGCCCATTTTGGTACTGAGAGTCCACCGGTTATCTGTCAAATTCATCGCAAAATAAGAATCACGTTTTATTCATTATTTCCAATAACACGACGTGTGCGCTTTGCAATCTTGAACCGTAATTATCTAGACCTTATGTTTGTCGCTTTTACTAATTTCAGTCCCTCGGAGAATAACCCCGATGTGTCGTGATGACGGTGTGCATTTTGTATGACATTTTACAACGACAAATTGGAGTGTTTTATTTATTCGAACGATTGCATTCAACATTTGTCGACTGTCGTAATTTTGCCCTTTTGAATGCAAATACAGGGCTGAAATTAGTTCAGCCAACAGTCGCTAGGTGGCTGCCTGACCGGCTTCGAGTCGCGTACGTACACGTACGCACACACGTAAAGTTCGGTGACGAGCGCTGCGACGGAAATTTCGTGAACTAAGCTTCACGAATATTCTACAAGATGTGCTCGAAATTGTCTACAATTTCGAGCTGTACATTTCCCATCATTTTCATCACGGCTTCAGCGTGTTAATCTACACTTTTGGTTTATTAATTCAAGAAGTTTTGTGTCAATTATCTATCAATTTTCTATCATATATATAAATATATACATGTAAATACACATAAATCCGGGACATCACCGTTGCAAGAAACTCTAAGTAGAAATAATACAAGATTCTGTTGGTAACTGGTGAACCGGACTTCGATGACACGTAGTCGAACATTTCCGCCATTTTCTCGTTGTACTCGATAATAGTCGGATCATTGACCTTCGTTTCTTCTAGTAACGTTGTGTATTCCGAGCACAGAAAGGAGCCATGAAATATAATATTTTCTGGCCAACGCACCAATGATATTGAAACAGGTTGCCAGTTTAATGCAGGATTCCACCTGAATTGCAAAAGTACTTTTGGTATTTCATACAATTGTTTTGATTTTTTCGTACTCGAGATGGGTGCGAATATCATCGTATGATTTTCGGATCCCTTCTGCGTTTATTTTTTACATATTCGGATTTCGTATTATCCTATACAGCGACGTACGTTTGACTTCCATTGTCCGGTGCGAAAAGCCCCGCCGCGACAAGTGACGCGGTCGCTATACAACGCGCGTTATCGGTACTAATAAAATCCACAATCTTCTGCGAGTATTGTTGCTGGAAATAATCGCCGTATTTTGCGCGCAATATTTTGCCAAGTTCGTACGATCTGCGCTTCCCCTCCTAAACAGAAGGAAAATGTTAACGCTCCTTGCACTGAAGAGCATGACGAACACGCCTGCGTCCACTTCGGAATTTTGAAACCACTATTCTCTCACACGGCTGAACCAATCGGTACGAAATTTGTTGTGTGCATTTGGGACGATGGCACCGAGGCTCCCCCGGTCGCCATTTTCGATGAAAACGTTTCATTCTTCAGAAATCGCGGTTTATAACGTTTCGACTATCTCCCTCGCACTCGTGTGTCATGTGGGAATGTTCGTCATGCCTTTAACACCCTCTGATGTTAAAAAAGAGAAAGTCGCACAGCTAGTGGCGCCACCAGGCACCTGATTTTTTATGGGAGACTACTAGTCCACACCCCAGAAAAAAAAAGAATTTTGTGCATTGTTCGTGGATGCACAGTTAATATGATGAATATTCCGTTTAGTCCTCGTTATTTGACATCGCTTCAGGTATTTTTATAAATTTGTTAAACAAGCTCGTTTTTAACAAACGGGTGATAATAAAAGTAGACGAAACGGACCATCTGTGTCTGACAGTATTCTGCGGTTCTTTGCTTCCGAAATGTTTACGTTCAACGACAATTCAAAATATTCTCAGCTCTAGGTAAGCTTTGATTTAAAAATATGTTCGGAAAACAAAGAACATTGATTTTTCACCAAACGGTGGAGATGAAAAATCTTTTCGGCAAATATAATCGTCCGAGACATAGTTTTCGAGAAAATACTCAAAATATTTTTTACAACGGATAAGCGCCGCCAATGATGTACTATCGAGTGTCCAACACCAGCGCCATCGCTATGAGTATTTCGTAACTAATGAACAAAGCGTATATTTACTATGGTAAGATGTCCATCGGAATCTGGATACCAGCTGACATTGGCATAAGGATTCAGCGGATAAAATAATTGAGTCAATTCAAACGAGAGTGGATACCGATCACCGTGGCGAAACATTGATTGTAATAGCCTTAACTCGCTCTTGCATGTATCCATCATCAAGAGTGCAAAAATGATCGTGACACTCAAACTTTTATCACGCAATAACGCCATCTTGTTTATATCGCAAGCTAGAAATGTTTTTAATCGATCGTTACAGGTAACATAACCTATAATTTCATAACCTCCAATTAGGTCCTGTTTTTTAGACGATCTTACTGGTTTACTTTTGAAACGAGGATTTATCACTGCAACATCACGTACAAGCGTAAAGTTTGTTTTTTCCTTTTTCCTGTGACTCCAGAATCCCAATTAGATCGCGCACGCGAAAACTATGCGCACTTCCGAGTTATCGAGATGGAAGTAACGCCACGGTTGTTGATCGCAAGACTGTCAAAATTTCTTGAAAGTACTGACGGATAGGTGGCACAACTTCTATCTTTGTACAAACACTCCTTATCTCAACAACGAATAACTCATCGTGCATTTATCCGAACGTCGCCGATAGCGCAAACAAACCCAAACGTAGCTCTTTTCGTGGACAAATATGGAATGCGATCGTACGATTGTTGAAAAAGGCGAACAGAGGTTAGAAATTCATACACATCGAGGAAAATTACTTTGTATTATCATAATTGTTGCTATTAACCCGCAGCGATTTAAGGACGAAATCCAAACGGTCGTACATAATTTTCATTGTCGTATCCATAAGAAGACGAATATTTCTATAGATGGCATTTGGAGAGTTTATAAATTTCAAGGTTGGCAGTACTGACCAAAATTCATTTTTAAGCGAATATTCTAATCTCCGAGGCAACATATTTACGATTTTCGGTACATTAAAAAAAGCTTTCATTTCTTTTTTTAAATAAATAAATACGTTCGCACCATCATCGTCATAAATAAATCTGGAGCACGCGCTGATGTTGACACTTCAAAAATAACATGGCAAACAATTCTAGCGATAGCAGCGGCCCCATTGGTCTCATACAGGAAAATTAGACAGTCTTGTTTAAAATTACGTCCATTAGTTCGCTGTTGGCATATTCGCCTGGCCATAGACCGGTCAAAACGGGGGATAAACTATGAATAACAGGCTTTTGGAAAAAGAACATTACTTAAGTCACCAATATGGTTTTCGGAACGCTTGAGATGTCAACTTCAGCGCGTACCACCTATTTTTAACGTAAAAGGTTCCTTGATACTAAAAAGTTTCATTCGTATTAAAAATAAAGGTTGCCTGAAAAAATAAATAAAAAATCATTCATTTTTTTTTCTCTGGAAAACATCGGAACATTCCAGTATATACATTGAAGGACAAAATCTGCGATAGTCAATATTGACCGAACTCGCAACGGCCATCTATTGGGGATTCTGAAAACACGTTTGCCTAGGGTTTGTTGGGTAAAGATCACGCATTTACGCATACACAATTCTATACGGGCCTGTAAGTTCGACAATGACGAAAACAGTTTTAAACCTTGACGCAAAAGCGCCACTTTCCTCCTCGACGTGTAAACATTGAAATAACGTTCCGAATAGCACGTAGTCGCGTCGCGGTACGTGCAAGCCAACGCGCATATGTAACAGTCATATACATATCGCCGCGGCCTCAAGCGGCGTCGCGGGAAACGTCCGTCAGTGTCACTTCACCAATCGCCCAAAATTTTATGGCTGATAAATCAATCGATTCTGTACTAAAATATCGCACGATGGACATAACAAATTTGACCGTAATATACGGTAGGACGAAATTGTCTCTCAGTAAAAGTGGTAATTTGACACAAAAATAAAATCTAGAGGAGGCACAAGTCGACGTGAATGTCACCGTGACTCAAAGTGTAAACAACGTCGGTTGTGCGCGAGACCGAAATGATGAACCATAAAAAGCAATCAACAATCAGTCGAAGTGAATTACGAACGAAACATTTTATATGTTTGGGTTTACTTGGGTTCGATAAGACAAGGAATTCGATCAGTGAAAGCAATAATAATAACAATAATAATAATAATAATAATTTGCTTAATCGCGAAGCGAATTAAACTACGATTGAACGTATCACTAAATCAGCGAAACAATAAGTCACCGCGCAACTTTCAGTGTCATAAAAAACAATAACTTGACAAACCGACGTGAGTAATTTATTATCGACAAGAGTCAAGCTAATTGGTTCTTTGTGCAGTGTAGAATAATTGCTTCGAGAATTTTCGGACGATCTGGAGAATTTGAGATCAACTACGGACATATGGGTAAGCATAAATTTGTGTTTTTTTTGGTCCATTCGTCATAGAGGCCTTCGAATGATCAAAAAAAGGCTTTTTGTGGGATTTAGTTTTGAAAATTCTAATAAAAGAATCAGCATGGAGATTATAAGGTTAATTTTACGTTTGTTACTATCTTATGCCTGTTCGTTCTACGCGCGCACGAACTTCGTTGTTTACTGCAGTGCGCCCCACCGAACCGGCCATTTTGTTACTTTCGCGCGAACTGAAATTTCGCGAAGACCTTGTTTTGACAATTATAATCAGCCAATCACATCGCGATATTTTTTGAGATATCGAAATTTGAGGTTAATTAACGGGCTTGTAGGAATCATGGGGTCATGGAACAAGAAGGTATACACGTATACGGAGAATCGTCGTTTTGTTTATTTTATTTTTTCTCGTCGTTCTATTTCGGAGAACTATCGTGTAAGTTGCGTAGCCACATCGTGTAAAAGCGAACAGCGCTATCGTTCGTATATATCGTTAGAACTAAGTTTGTTGGGTTAGTTTCGGTTATTTGCAGTTTGTTTAGAGTATCTTTCATTTTTCAAGCTTAGTTATTTAGGTTACGTGTAAAGATAGCCTTACGCGTAAATATCGCGACAGACGTGATTATGACATTGATCAATCACTTTTCAAAGTTCAATTTTACGAAACTATCGCGGTGCGGGAGAATCTACTCGGGAAGTGTTTGACGCCGTGAAAAAGCAGATTTATGTGTAATACTGATGTCAATGATGTATAAAAATAATGGTGTTTTATGGCTTCTTTTTAATGAACGTAAAATTTAGCTTTATCACCTTAGAGGTGAATATCACCTCAGAGGTAATATTTAAGAACATGTCGAAGACGTGCCACGTGACACACAATTGCGAGCGAGATAGTCGAAATTTTTAAATCGCAATTTATTAAGAACGAAACATTTTTACCGTAAAATTCAAGCATCTATTTCTGTCTCTATGAATTCTACAAAGACTGATGCTCGATATTTCGCAGTGAACTTAATCGTTGCCGAGAAAAAGGATTTCGAAAATTTGTGAGGTTATGTCGATGTTCGTCATGCCCTTAAGAGGGGCCACACCCGCGACAATACTTCGACGCAGCCGCGGCTCGCGTCGGGAAACAAAATTAGCGCGAGCTACTGCTATCTACCGCGAGGCAACATTGTCGCTAGCGTCCGGGAAGCCTCGACGGGCTTCGTGCATGAGTATATATACGTACATACGTACACACTGAAAATTTCGTGATGTACAGCGCTCCGGCATCCGCCGGAACTAAATGTCACAGTTGTCAGACGATATTTTCTTGAAATCGTAAACAAATACCTACAAGTTATGGTTTCCCATGGATTTCCTAAAATACGTGACAGAATCAAATGGTTGAGGTCCCAAAATGTGTGTTTCGAATATGATCCTAACCAAACTTTTTATTTTACCGCATTTCCATCACGACGCTCGCGTGGTAATACAATCTGTAATTTTTTTTGGATTTGAGAAATTTGTTTCAAAGACAGCCGTTCGTCTATCAATTTCACATTGTCTGGTCAAATTTCATAAAATTCTCAAGAACGGTTTAGGAAATCCATGGAAAACTATCCTACGGATATTGTTTTCCATACCATCCTGGTTGCTCGGTCGGTATTTGAATCGGCTCGCCAATGGATCAGCAAAGTGAATCAACGAGGTAGCGAGTAAAATCGTTGGCTCATAGACACTTTGGCTTTCCAATGAATCTCCCTCTTAAGGATTAGAATATTGGTACGTTGAAGGTGACCAAGGGAAGCACGGAGATCGCGGAACTGAATGAACGAATGTTCACTGGTGATCGACGAGACGAAAATATAAGCACTGTTGTCATCCTGTTTCGACCCCGCTCTTTCGTTCTCTTTCTATTTTTTTTTTGTTTCCATTTGTTCTCGCGCTATTTCAAAACTGGTTCGGTAGTTGCGGTTATTTTGGACAGACAAGGTCATCGTCCGTTGGAATCACGTTTTCTAGCAATTGAAGGAAATCATCGATCGGACAGAGTTGTTCGCATCCAGGAATGATCAGAGCCTCGGTGCCCATCGGTATTCCAAGACAATAAAGGACCTAAGGGTGTGGACACAAAAAATTGTCATATGTCTCAAATACAATTAAACAATTGTGCAACGGATAATTGTTATGAGATTGAAGTTCGTAACGTTGCAGCGTAACGAAAATGATCATTTTTCAATTTCTCTATTTATTTTTCACCGAAATTGTAAGCAAAATACCTTAATAATTATTCGTATTTTTATTGTGAAAATTTCAAATTCAAACGCGACGAAAAGTATTTCGCCAAATAATGGAACTAAGGAAAGTAAAAAAATGAGAAAAGAAATTTCATTGGGTCGCAACGACAAAAACTTCAAATCCATTGATTGTTGTCTTTTCCAAAACATACCTGTACGTAATAATCCTCGTTTTTACGGATGAGCTCAACGAAAATGGCGCTCGAATATTGTGGAACGTGAGGTTCGTAAACGCCGAGGGTTTGCAAAAGTGCCGCGATATTCGTTTCGTGACCGCTGAAAATATTCATCTTTCTTGCGTTCCTCGTGCTATTTTTTATCGTCGCAATCATGTCGTCCGATATTCTCCTCAGGAGTGTTCCTGCAAATGATTCAAACGTTTTTTTATTATTAAAAAAAAACTACTGATGTCTATATGTTTTTCATAACTTCCATTACTCAATGCTTTTATTCTAATCCCATATAAGGGAGACTGGGGCAAGACGAAGCTCGGGGCAAGACGGGAAGTATGCTTGTGTGCGTGACTGATTAACAGTACAGAGCCTAACACAGCGCCATTCACGTGATGTTCAGTCGCGTCACACGAGTCTGAGCGGTGCGAGTGTGTCATTACGTGTTTTGGCTGTGCAGCGACAAAGTACAGCTTTTTGAAGGATTTTTACGAAGTTTTCTGTTTTCTGTCGTTGGGCACCAAGGTAGGTATTAGTGCTATTGTAATATTTTACCATATACTTGTTGTAGTAGTGTAAAGTTAAACGAATTCAGATTGTAGTATCGCAGAATAATTTTGTAGGTTAGAAATGTTGTTACTTTTGCAAAATGTGTCTGTTGGGGTAAAAAGGTCGGGGCATAATGGGATGGTATCCCGTTTTGCCCCGTATGTGTAGGTCTTTTCAATAATAAGTTTATTTTTCATTTGCAGTTAAAATGGTGCGAAATTATAAACGTAAAACAGATCGTGTAAAATGGAAAGAAGACGATATGAGAAGAGCGGTTAGAGCCGTGCTTTCTGACACAATGGGATTCCTCCGAGCTGCAGCTACGTATAACGTGCCTAAATCAACTTTGGAACGACGAGTGAGAAAGGCTCGATGTGCCGAAGATACAGACACCGATACGGATAATGACTATGGGAAAAAGAAATTAGGACACTACAAAACCGTCTTTGATAAAGAACAGGAAGAAGAATTATGTCGATATATTAAACTAATGGACGCGCGCCTTTTCGGACTTACCGGCGAAGAGCTTCGAGTGTTAGCTTTCCAGTTAGCTGAAAGAAACCATATTGAGAACCCATTCAATGCAGAGATTGGAATGGCTGGAGAAGACTGGCTAAGTGGATTTTTAAAAAGGCATCCTGATATTTCAGTTAGACAACCAGAGCCAATCTCTGCTGCGAGGGCCATGGCTTTTAATAAAGTGGCAGTGAACGAGTTTTTCACATTGTTGGAAAGTGTTGTAAAAAAGCATGGCCTTACGCCTGAAAGAATTTCTAACGTCGACGAAACCGGCGTTAGTACTGTAGGTACTAACGGATTACGAGTGTAGTCCATTCATGCAAGTATCGGCCTGGGCCAATAGTTTTTGAGTGGCGGCTTCAATAAATACATTTTTTTTTTTTTTTCATTTTTCTTGTAATATGTACTGTCAATAATATGTATGTCACAAATTATTTCACAATTTCCAAAAATGACACAATTCATTTTTATTCGTAACTTTTCGTTTAGGTTAAGAGACTATCGTTGACCGGAAATGTTTTTTGTTCAAATTTCTATTTATGAATACATCTTTGATGACAATATATCAGGTGAAAATAATTCTCTTTTTTGTACCTCCATTGAGTCTTTTGAGCTTGTCGTTGTAACTGATGATATCGTACTCGAGAATCGTCCCGTTCCACAGTGGACCATACGGAAACAGAGGCTTCGTCCACGCCGGCAATTCGAGGCCCAATGATGTTTCGGCCATTAGATTGTGATACAGATAATACAAGTCGTTCGTAGTGTTAATCGATTTGCCAGTGATATTCGTAAGTTCCTCCATGAGGGGACGAAAGTATTCCACTTGTTCCTGCACTTCTGGCAGGGATTTGACGCGCTCCAGTTCCTTCAGATACCTGAAGATATAGACAAGCCCAAATCTTATCGCTTCCATAAAATATTGCATCATGCTATACGATCCATTTAAATTCGAGCCCAGCTTTTTTCAGCTCGAAACATTGTAAAAACAAACTCCGCACGCGATAATCTAATTGTATTTTAAAATGCTTGAAGTGTGCCTGTCTCACCGGAAGTCGTCGTTTTTGGACACTTTCTAATACCCAGCGCACGTACTGACTAATGATTACATTTTTTAATCAGGAGTTTTGTACTACTCGAAACTTCGCAATTTTTAACTCTTATTGAAAATACGATTTAAAAAAAAAGTTGTTAAGAGCGCGAATGTTTAATTAATGAACATTCGCCAATCAGAGTAATTCAACATTCGCGCTCTTAAATACTTTTTTGTTGTTGAAAATATCGTATTCTTAGAAAGTATTGAAAATTCTGAAGTTTCGCGTTTCGAGCTACAAAAATAGTGTAAAAATGAATTTTGAATGGAATCCGATCATTGGAATGTAATGAAAGTTCACTGTTGTGGTTACATCTCTTGCATTGTTTTTAACTGATTCGACGTATGAAAATTAATCGGCTGGTTCTTATTACCCTTTGAAAATTCACGAATGTAATTTACCAAAACGAATTATAATATAATAATACGAGTTTAAATTATAATATAAATAAACAAGTTTGAATTATAATATTGATTATATTAAAAATGAAGAAAGGGCAAATAACCATCGAAGATTGCCGAATACAAATTTTTGTCGCAATTCAGCTGTTGAGGGGTGAATGTTTAAATTTAAAAAAAAATGAAATTGTTTTTCTCTCTTAGTATACCAAATTTTCAGGCAAACCGTACTTTTGGACTCTCAAAAATCGAACTTTTTTTGATTTTCGAACCTAAAAAATCGAACTTTTATCGAACCTCAAACATCGAAAGGTGTTTCAAGACAACAGTCATATTTCCCCCTGTAAAGAAAATCTTTTTTTAAAGAATGTGGTTAAAATGATTTTTAAAGAATGTGGTTAAAAAAATCATGAAAAGCTTCAATTTTTCCGAACACATCTATAATAATAGCACAACCCCTTAACTTCAACGCCTTTTGTTTG
This sequence comes from Ophioninae sp. B BG-2022a, assembly GCA_030522765.1. NCBI lineage: Eukaryota > Metazoa > Arthropoda > Insecta > Hymenoptera > Ichneumonidae > Ophioninae sp. B BG-2022a. The sequence continues at coordinate 114,288 of JAPYZJ010000333.1, forward strand.
GGTTACATTTGTCGTGGGTGGTACTTACTGAGGGCATTCCTCAGGTATGAGTAGGACGTCAAGTTCTTCGGGTTGATATGTAACTGGAATCGGTTGCCAATTCAACTCGGAATTCCACGTTTGCAAACCGTCCGGTGGAAAGAGCGATGCAAGCACCAGGGAGAGCGACATCTTTGTTCTTGCATAATTGGTGGATCGGGCATCGATATCGATGGGAAGGTAAGTGGTGCCGAGAAACCCTTGATATCTATTACGAAGTACTTCCCCGAGGAAATATTCTCGCGATTTACCAGTCTACGACAATTTCAACATATATGCACTATACATATACAGGGTGACCGGAAAATCGACCTATTCCTTCAAAGGGGTTATAGTAGAGGTCATTTGCAACAAAAAATGTCCCATCAACTGGCGGTCGAAAATTGATGGTTGTTGAGATATTGATGTTTTTATGTTTTCTAAAGAATTTCTTGACTTTCTGCCTAAAATAAAAAATTGCGAAAAAATACGCTATTATAAACGAGGATTTGATATTCTGAGAGACCAAGAATTAGCGATGATTTAAAAAACAAATTTTGCATCCAAATTTTACATAATCTCAAAAATTAAAAAGCCAATTTTCGACCGCCAGTTGATGGGACATTTTTTGTTGCAAATGACCTCTACTATAACCCCTTCGAAGGAATAGGTCGAATTTCCAGTTACCCTGTATTTTTATATGTATACGAAGTTTGTTCAGAAAATAAGGTGACTTTTTATATTTTTCTTGAAATATGTTTATTTATTTATCAATATCTATTGTTTCCCCTTCAAAGTAATTTCTCTTCGATATTCTTCGATCTGTCTTTTCGATAGCAAAAAAATTGCCAAGTACACCAAAACACGTATAACCTCAATATGAATAAAAAACAAACTAAATATGCAAAATCGCTGATAATGTCAACATATCTTGAGGACACGTGTACTGACAAAAAAAAATGAAATATTAAAAGTCACCTTATTTTTTGTAAAATCTCGTACATACTCGTAACCTCGACTAGAAACTAGCGATTTTTTCGAGGATTAAAGGCAATCCACTTAAATATTTTTATACTCACATTCGACAATCCACCAAGACCCATCGGGTAGAAATTATAATTCAGGTACGGATCAGTAGGATACAGTTCTTTGCCATTGTTATCGGGAGCCCGGTCACCGTGACGGAATACCTCAAAACACATTCATCACCCTTTATTCATCCGTATTGTTCAGATATTGCAGACGGTTAAAAAATAAAAATTTGGACTTAAAACCTAGCGAAGTATTGTTCTTTTTGGGTTATTTTTAACGTTAAAAAATGAGGTTGAAAAAAATTCAAATTTGGGCATAAAACCTAGCGAAGTATTATTCTTTTTGGGTTATTTTTAACGATAAAAAATACGGTTGAAAAAATACAAATTTGGACAAAACCTAGTGAAGTATTATTCTGTTTGGGTTATTTTTAACGATAAAAAACCGAGGCAAATTTGCTCATTCTAAATACGTTAATAAAAACCTGAAAAGCTTTGATTAAATCGTACGAAATTATTAATTATTGCTACTTACCACGCTAACAAACATTAGTTCATTTTGTCCGGACTCGGCTGCTAAAACTGAGCTAGTAATGACTAGAATAGTGAAAATCCCGAGAATTCGTAGCATACTGGTGGTTCAATTGACAATCGGGAAGACTGTGCGTTTCCTTGAGCGCTTAAAGACCGGAAGTGTCTTCCAATCGCACAAGTTTTCCTGCAAACATTCATTGAACGTTTTAAAAATCATATTTAACCCTAAAAGTAGGATTCCATTGATATTATCACAATGAGAAACGATATCATCATCATTTTTTCTCAGTATGAATCGTAAATCCGAACTGGTCGAAGATGTTGCAACTAATTTTGGCGTTCAGAGTGAAAACAAAAAAAAGAAGAAATATTGTTCTTTCGCTCGCGAAACTTTTTCATTTGTTTAAACAACTTTCACAAATGAAATATGGGCCGAATACAGAATTCATCTTTACGTGTACTTTCCTGACCTGCCCTTTTTTAAGAAAAAGAATGTATGAAATAATGAAGGAAGCAGCGAAAAGTATCGCTAAACAATACGAAAAATGAAATGATGTGTAGCCATAGGTCTGTTACAAATTGCCTTTTTCTAAATCTGCGAGATAATTGGACATTTGAGTTACTTCTTTTATTTAAATATATTTCCAATCAGATAATAAACATTTACGAATTATAATTATTCACAAATAGCAACACGTTGAAATAATCCATTCGATAAAATAAAAAATACAAAATGTACAATACAAATGTACAATTTGTAAATACAAATGTGTGCAGATAATTTCGTTGAGCTGATAATAAATCTGTACGAATCGATTTTTCAAAATTAAACATTGATACCATTTAACGAGGTTTATAAAAAAAATCTCATCAGATCTCATAATATTAAAGACAGAAACCGGTATTATATCCAAAATCATGCCCCACGAATTCCAACGCCTCTTGACCTCAGACAACACATATTGTTTTCGATAACTTCGAAAACGTGTTTCTTTCCGGTTCAAAAAACTTGGAATCACGTTTACGAATCCATTACGATAGGAAGTATAGTAGCATTTGAATTAACCAAATTGAATTCACCTGTTTAAGGTATTTCATGAATGTAATGAAATTCGTCCATCTATTCGTTAAACTCAAAATAAGTAGAATTACGTGTGCAACGTTTTTTAAATTCAAATCTAGTAGTTTCCGGAAAAAATTTAAATTCCTTATCAATGCTTCGACGAATACAACGCTTTATTTAAAAAGAACCTATAATTAGTATTTTGTCGGAGAGTCTTAAATGTGGCTGTGTTCACTGAGGGGAGAAATTATACGACGCTTTCCATCTTATTTGGGCCAAAATTGTTGGATTAATTTTTTGGTTGAACACAAATTCCTAATGTGATCAAATTTACCTTTGAGTTTCGTACTGTCGACCCTCATCCACATTGATGACTCGGGGTTACTTTGTTCGAGGGAAATTAAAAAAAAAAACGTGCGCACGCTTCACTGTCGAGCTTTGCGCACTTAGATTACACGCTCGGAGACTATTTTCTTTAACAGGTGGTAGCTGGTATTTAAAACCACCACCACATTGCTGTATTCGTAGCCCGCGGTTTGTATACGTCGATACATATGTTTATATATACAAGCGTTGTTCGCTGTGGTGGTTTTTATCTTTACGATAGACATGTGCAAATCCATAGCCACTGTGCCACGTAAATCGTACAGGTAACAACAGCGGAGATAACGATGCCACACATACCCGTCGATCATTTACTGCTACGATGATATTCTTCGGCACGTGTGTCACGTTTTCTCGCTCATTTTTAATCTTTCATTTTCCTTCCTTGTAGAACTAACAGAAACAAACTGGCACAATGATCGATCTCTCGAGCGATAATTATTTGCCCCTGGTTCCGGATTTTTATTTTTTTAATAATTTATCATCGGTCCATTGTGTGTGGTCGTGTCAAAGTCGAAGCTTTAGAAATAAAACAAAATATACAATTTTCTTACCCCTAATAAATTTTATTAAATAATACTATTGCCATCATTATTAATGACTCCTTGCCAGTATGAGGGCCATATATATCCCATTGTTTAAAAATGTTTAACCTTTTGATGCGGAAAATTGTAACTTGTTTTATACCTTCTGAATTTTTGAATTTTTTAACCTTCAAAAAATTAGGTTATTTAGTACCTTGACCAAACAGTTTTAATAAATTTTTATATATTTCTGTGGCATTTCCTCCTCGTTCTAATTTGTATAAAATACAGTCGTATTAATGAACTTTGTCAGTAGCCATGGTTATATTGCTTCACACTTAAGACTAACGTGAATCAACTTTGTTTTAGTTAATTTGGTACGTCAGTATGTATACATTAAGCGATAAAAATATATAATATAAAAATATAAAATATAAAAATCGAGACCCGAACATGTGCTAAATAAACATGTGCTTACGAGTCGAAAATTGTTGTCATAGAAACGGACAGAACTTTCCGGTAGACCGGTAATATTTAAAACGAAAAATTTGGTGAACAGAATTCATGTCACGAATGATTTTTCTAATAAACTTGCTAACATTTGTTCACTGGTTTATTCAGAATTAATATCGATTCATAAATCATGATCTTTCTCCGAAAAGAACAACACGGTATGTTCATCGTTGAACATTTATGTGGAATTCATTTTTATCGAATACGTATGCTTTTTTTATTCAGATTTCACTTCTAAGCATTGTCAATTTCTTGTTTAAAAAAAATTGACATTGATCTGAATTTTTCCCTATTGTGTGAACATTTATTTGCCAAAAAACAACAGCTTTTATTTTATTCTTTAAAAAAAATTGGAAAACATTTTTTCGCATCGATATACTGGGTGAACGAAAATTCGATACGTTCTTTCTAAGGGGTAAAAGTACAGCTCGTATGTAAATAAAGTCGCACAAGTCACGTTTTCCGATAACTTAAGTTTTTAATCGACCTAAAACTCATTTAAAAAACAAAATGCAAATATTTGCAGTTTTTGTCTAAGGTGTGTAAAGTCACAAGAACTGTTAAAAAAAAACAAGTTTCATGTACATAATTAGTAATTGTCCGAAAAAAATATATGAAACGTTGCGTACAAATTACTTCGATAGCTTCCTTACCTTAAGAGCTCTCAGACAGGGTACAATTTTTTTTATTTTTAAATGAGGGCTCTAATTCAAAATTCGGGTATTTAAAAAAACAGTGAATATTTTAATTTCTCGAAAACCATTGGTTTTCATGCAGTATGTTATATGACTTCATTTATTGCAATTGATCTTTACTATTGCCATTTTGAAAAAATGAATTGACTTTCCAGTCACCCCATACACTATTAAAATAAGGATTTCTCTGCAGCTGTTGACACAGCGTGAAAAATTAGAATCGCAATCATCCCGATAGGGTATATATTTTTTAATGGTAAACCGATTTACGCCGAAGTTTCAATAGAATCGTCGGTAATTGCTTGAAAAAAAATCACAGGTTATCGCATCGCACTCCTGACTGATGGCACTCTACCGGGTAATATTTAAAAATTCATTATGTCATCGAGTATAATCATACGAGTGAAGCGATAAGAACAGCATAGTGAACAACTCATCGATACGTTGTTGGATACACGTGATACGACGAATTTATCAGAAGCTCGTGCGAATTTATGCACAGACGTATAGACACGTTCACTATTTAAGGACTTTAGACAACGTAACGTATCCCTTGTATTTCGGGTATACCGGATGCATTTACGATGTTCCAAATACTCGCTTCGCGACGTTCAATCCTCCGTATCTTATCTTCGTAATCCAAAGATCTGACGTTCCAAGATTCTGAATTGTCAGAAACAAAAAAATAGATGGTCATAATTTTCATTTTATCTAATCGCTTGGTTTTATAGGAGCGATGTTCAAGCGCTTATTCTGTTTGTGTCATAAAAAAAATGCAGAAGTAAAGTACATCATTTGGCAAAAGACAAACTTTACAAATCGATCTCATAATAGGTTATAAAGATTCGAAGAATTTAAAAAATATTTTTACATCCCGTATTCCAGTCCGGGAAACCCAGACTAGGAACTCCTAACAGAGATTTCCAGAATACGGTCACAAAAGGTCTCAAAAAGGCGGTCATTAGTTTCCATAATATCAAATAACAGAAGCTTGATGGGTGTACCAATGAAGGGCTTGGTCAGGTGCTGATAAGACACTAGTTATCATTTTTACAATAAGTTTAACTGGCTCTTAATCAGGCAAACTATTGGGTGCCCACTTTGCTCCAATAATGATTTCCATAATAGAATAAATTACTTTAATTAATTAATGAGTGTTTGATACTTACCTTATGCAAATATATTCTACGCGTAAGAGTTCATTTATCATTTTAAAAATAATTTTTCATAAATAATACAACTTCAAAATATATAGATTGTTATTTAAATTATAACTTATACGTGAAGTCGAGTTAGAACAGAAGCGGCGAATGTTCCGTTTAGTTCTAAGGACAATCGGAATGTTACTAAATACGGCTAATAACAGGGATATTTCAGGAGTGAGATTAGATAATCCAGGCGGAATCCGAGAATCTAGTAGGCTCCCGAATATATGTCCACTAAAGGACCGAGTTTCAAAAGCAGGACATTTCTATAAAGGTACCTGTTGGAATCCTAACCAAGCCCTTAACAAAGTTGTGGCCAGCTAATTGGGCCGTTGAAACACCCTGGAAAACATTTCCACACGGAAAGCAACGATGACACAAGCAAAAGTAATAATTATCACTTTTTAATCCGATTACACAGTCGTATTTTTAAAATCCGAAAATAAAAACTGCATCGAGAAATCAATCGAATGAAATTCGAAATAAAATCGTAAACATTATTTTTCGTACTTTTCTTGAAACCAAAAGTATAATATGAGACTATGATCGAAGATAAAATAAAGTTATCCAGAGATTGATATCATATCTTTATCTCTCTCTCTCTCCTCGTCTCGTATTTCGTTTGTTGCCCCCAGTGATTTTTAACTATTTGCGCGGAATCAACGCGATACGATTATTTATTCTATTTTCATTTTTTTTTTAAATAGAAAAAACATAGATTAATACAAAAAGAATTTTGGTAAAATAACCGTATAGCGTTGTTTCAGTGCATTTCGTCGACGAATTGACAATTATATCGGCACAGAGCACACGTTGGACACGAGGTAGCCACTTGTAAATTATACAAACAGCAATAACCGACGCAATATTTCAAAACATCGACGCCTAAGGTGAGAGATAGATGCTTTTATCAGGCTAAACAGACGTCTATATCTTCGTTATCTTTGCAATCTTCGAATGGTTGACGCTTGTCCCGCTGGAGTGGGAAGGGGCGAGAGTGGTAAGAGCGGGGGGGGGGGGTTAATAGAACGCAAATAATGAATTTAAAATTGCACGACCATTATCTTTTTTTTCATATAGCCGCCGGGCACGGTAAACAAGTTTCGTACAGTTTTAGGTGTGGCAGTTGCCTGTACTCATCAAATCATACACAGTTTTGTTCTTCTGCGATAAAGAAAGATAAAATGTTTCGCCGATAAATATTGAATGCTGATTTTTTTTCACAGTACGGTAGCCAAAATCACGGATAAATGTGTAGTATCAATCGCTCGTTTACGAAACATAAATTAACATAAATGAACATAAAAAAAAATAAACATAAATGAGAAAAAAATCGAATTAATTTTCCTCATTTATTTATCTGAATTCGTGAAGAAAAAACTTTGATTCTCCTCGAAGTACTCTCAATTGTAGTGAGATACACTTATCGGGTAAACTTTCGATGTTAGGTACCAATTTATTGAAATTTTGCACGAATGTTCCATTTAGGAAGATCCGTAAACATATATACTATTTTATAGACACGACTGAAAAAATCGTGTGCGTTTAATGCAAAAAATCGCGTTTAGTGAAATTCGCGTATATCAGGGTTTACTATTAAACATAGTCAAAAGTTAATACCAACAGAAAACAAGACATTTTAACGCGAAATTTGAAATTCGTGCTAAAGCGAAATCACGCATAACGGGGTCGCGTAAAGCAGGGTATATTACTGTACAACCAGAAGTGAGCCGGTTAGCTATAAACTTTATAAGATTTATGCAATCTTTATAAGATTTACCGCAGTTTTACTTTATAGTATAAAGTAAAACCGCGTTTGCATAAATCGTTTTGAAATTTGGATAGTCTCTTCGCAATTTATAGGAGCACGTAAAAAGGTTTTGCAGTTTATTGTAAACTTTTTATTTTATATATAATGTAATGATTCTTTCTCGTACCGAGAGATCAATTTTTTTTAATGTTCATTTTTTTTTATTTGATTAAATAAAAAATCTCTTCGTAGTTTTATATTCAATAAACGAGGTTTGTTTAAAAGATACGATGACTTTTTATTTTTCTAAAAAAATATTTATTCATTCATCAATCGTTGTACCTACACATATCGTACATTTCTAATCAATTTGTCCGTTACTGGAGATGTTTCTTTTGTTTTCTAAATGATTTCGAAGAGCGGATATCTTGTCGCTATTTTCTGCGATAATAATAATAAAAAAAGTCTTACGATTACTAAAAGAGTCCTCCAAGTATGGCCTCCTTTTTGATCGGTGGAGTAGTCTCATCCCTTAAATCGAACGGATTAATAATGCGTTGAAGATTTTCCTCCGCAGTATCTTTCTGATAACACTGCTGTTGCATTCTCAAAATGAGTCTGGAAATTACGAAGACAGCTGAATTTCAAAACAAACTGCAAAGTCTTCTTAATTTATAATATATATCTTTTTCCATCTCGGCAACGATATGACAGAGCTAACAAACCATCAGAGATAAATCTTCAGAATGTTCTGAAATATAAAAGTACGAAATATCTTCTAAATCTTTGAGTGGAAACCCCAATAACTCTTTCCATATTACGGATAAAAACTTTTGACTTTTGTAATTTTAATTTTTGTTTTTGACAGTTTGATGGTCCTTAATAAAATCATACTAACAATACATTTGACGATAAAACGAATGTCCATTGTATGAATACATAAATATATGTAATCACAAATAAACAATAAAATATATTTTTTTTAAACACTTTTTTTTCGTGTTCCTAATCAATTACATCTTGTCAAATGATAAGGAATTCTTAACCCGATGTTTGCGTATTCTTTGCTCCTTGAGAATTATAGAGGTAAAACAAACACATGAAGATACTGCCGTATGAATAAATTTCCACGTTTGATCGTGTCGCGCACGTGAAGAAAGGCACATTTAATTGCTACCTGCCACGGAAATCAGGTCGAAGCACGTGCTCGTATAAAGAGGAAGATATCTACCTCGTATCGCGTTCTTGTGACCACCTGTGTGCGACTAATACAATAATTATGCATTTGCGGATACTCTTGAAAAAGATTAGAATAAGGAATCTGAAAAAGTCATTTTTGGCGGTGACCGAGATTTTCACACTTTTCCCACTTCTAGAGATATCGCTATTATTTTTTCACTGTACTCTGTCAATACTCATACCGATACTATTTTTTAAGCAATCATCCCAAATTTTCATACAGTTCTCACAAATTCTTGGAAAATTTTGTGTAATAGCGTCAACCAAAAAAAAAAAACTTGCCAACATATATGTACAGTGATAAGAACGCTGGTAATTCAATGATAATTATGTACACAATGAAGATAAGATTAAATAAAATATATGTCTATCAGAATAATGATTATGGTTATTATTATTATTATTATTATTATTATTATTATTATTATTATTATTATTATTATTATTATTATTATTATTATTATTATAATGCTCGTTTGTAACTTCGCGGAGCATGTACTCGCTTCATCAACAATTTTCCATTTGAACTCGGTGCCGGAATTTTTGTAAACGCCGAATCGTTTATCTCAATTTTCCGTTTTGTGAAACTTGCGTGTTATCTTCGAACCGAAAAAGACTGGTGTTTGTAAATATTCGAAATTATTTGTAATTAGTCATCAGATAAAGAAATCTTGCCCTCTTTCACGCCTTCGGTCAGTAAAGATTACAGGGAGACTACGTCGCCTCGCTTTTACCGACCACGAGAAAGCGATTCTATTGGAACGAGGAAAATGAACAATTATTCCATTTTTTATTTTAAGTCAAAACTGCTTCAGTCGTTGCTTTTCTTTTTGTGTATTCTCGATTATGTGGGAACAATATCGACGAATTTTGGCAACGAACTTAAACACATACACGTGGTAAGTGCGATTATAGTATTTTCGCAATCGAAGGAAATACATTATTGCTTTACTTTCCTCGCAGATTTTCGCTCACAAACTGTATACCCCACTTGAGCCGGATACGGAGTATGGCTTCCCACAAACCCTCGACTACAACTATTTTCTCCAAAATGCGCTCGATATGCCAAATGTGAGTTCGCAAAAAGGAAGGGCAAAAATGGAACAAAGTTGAAATGCGATTTTTAAAAAATAATATTTATCGAAATTACACGAAGAGCGAATAATCGAGCATAACATTTTTTAACCCTGTACCGTCGGTGTCCCCGTAGCGCGGACATTTTTAAATCATCGTAAAAATCAATTGAAATTAATTCATTAATTAAAAAATAATGAACTACTTCGTGTTTTAACTGTTTTGGCTAATTTACGAGATAACAATGTATGATTGGTCGGAGAAATAAAATAAAATAAAATTTAAATGAATTTAATGGTTAAATTGATGCTTTGGTCTTTGCAAACGTAAACAAAGTCGATGGCTACAATTTTACAACAACTTTTAACCTCTTTACACAGCAAAGATGGACATATCTAATTTATTCTCCAAAGAAGACTACATTGAAATTAGAATTTGCTGTAGTATATTAAGGACACGTCGAAGACGTACCACGTGACACACGAGTGCGGGAGAGATAGTCAAAATGTTTAAATCGCAACTTCTCAAGGACGAAACATTTTTATCGTAAAATTCGAGCATCTATTTCTGTCTCTATGAATTCTACTGATGCTCGATTTTTCGCCGTAAACTTAATCGTCGCCGTGAAAACGGATTTCCAAAATTTCTGAGGTTATGTCGATGTTCGTCATGCCCTTAATTCGGTATAGAGTGATGTATTCAAATAGTAATTAAACAGTAACTTTCCCCCATATTAATTTTATCATATATAATGATAAAATTGACAAAAATAATGTTGAAACAAATCGTAAAAACGAAAAAAATCCAAGAACAGTTCCGATTAATCGCTTTGTGTAATTAGCGTTAAATTGAATACCTGCATTGTATGAACTTCGAAAGAAGAAAGCAGTTTTCTTCCAAACACAGTTTACGAGGGTGATACATTAAATCGTACGAACGCAGGAAGCCAAACTGGAAATGTTCAATCTCGGAGTTTACTTGCGTCTAAGGTACGACGAGTATTTGCGCGACGTTTATTATCCGGAAGTTTTGAAAATGCGTACGAGCGAGCATCACTTATCGATGATATCCGGTCACCTGGTAAATGCCGGTCTCTGGCCACCGGCCGAATCTCAAAAATGGAATGACGATTTGAACTGGCAACCGATACCAACAGGTTAGCAAAAGGGGTTTCTTCTCTGCTTACTTCCGGTTATTATAATTAGTATCCCGACATTCTTCAGTTGAAAACTTTATTCTAACGCAGATTACGAGCCGATGGAACACGACAGGCTTTTCCTAGGTACGCTTTGCCCGCATTTCCTCGATGAGGAAAAGCGTTTGTTAACTACGGACGAATCTATTAAGAACGAGGTCTCTGTACACGAGCCGCTATTCAATTACGTCTCCACTCATTATGGCGGAAAATTGGAAAAGCCTTCGAATATTTCGATGCTCTATTCATGCCTGGAAACCATCGCTGTGAGTTTCATTTTCACGTTGACACTTCGTTACTTCGTTGTCGAACGGCTCGTCTCCTGAAAATCCAGAGTAAGGTAACGGCACCAATCTTCGGACGTTTAAGAGTTGTTCAAGTTGAAGAATATATTATTCACTTAAGGATCGGTTTTAAAGACAGTTACTGAAAGTACCATCAAGCTCGTAAATTCTAGTTTTCAGAACGCATCCATTAAACGCCGGGCAGTTGAATATTTTTAATTATATATATTAAAATGTTGAATAATAGCAAATTATACCAGTTTTCGAACAGCAATTATTATTTTGTCCCTGTGCTCGAACACTTTCGTGTCCCTATGTTTGGACATGTTATTATTTTTATTGATTTATTATTATTATTTATTAATTTTGTTACTTTTCATGTATATTGCTAATGTAGCGAAACATTCCAACTAATGTCCGAACAGTGGGATTCGTCCGAGCATCGGTACCGTTACCTTAGAACGTTATTGATTTTTTCATTATTTTTTTTTCCCGGTTTATGATGTGCCAATTTTTGAAACATTCTTCCAAATTGTTAACAAAAACTTAGTCTCTCGATTGAATGTTATTGCACTTCAACGATGTAAACTTCAACGACATTTGTAGAAACGATCTTATTGTTCGGCCTTTTGCTCGAGAGTTTGCGAAGCCAATTTTGTCCAGTTGAAATCGTGCCATTTTAAATATAAAATTCGCAAGTAATGAACGTTGCATCGTGTAGAGTAAAAAATTGAATGGACTTGAATTTCACATCGTTGTAACCCAATGAAATTTCTTTTCTCATTTTTTTACTGCTTTGACTCAATATTTTTCTTCACAATTAAATTCTAAATTATCACAATAAAAATTCGAATAATCATTGAGATATTTCACTTACAATTTGGGTGATAAAAAATAGAGAAATTGAAAAATATTCATTTTCGTTGCGAACTTCAATCTTATAAAATTCATACGGTTCATTATCGGTGATAACAAATGTCTCTGCTACATTATTCTATCCATTCGTATGATCGTGAAACAATGGATTTTTAGTCTTATCGTGACCAAGACCAATACGACAAAACCTTGCCCGGATGGGCGGAAGGAATATTTCCCGACGGTGAAATGCGAAACGTCACTCTACTATCTTACGAGTTACTGTCGAGAAGCAAAAGCCAGAAACAGTTAAACGGTGGTGTTTTTCTCAAAAGAATCATCGGCGAAACGAAAAAAATTATCGAAACGAATACAATCGAAGATGTGAACGAACGAAAGTCGAACGAAAGTCGTGATTTCAAAATTTCAATGTACAGCGGAGAAGAGAGAAACGTCATTGGCGTTTTGCAAGCGATGAATTTGTGGTGGTCGCCGCATATGTTGGAAAACGGTGCGTCGGTTATTATAGAATTGCGACAAAATCGATCGAGCGGTGAATACGGTTTTGAGGTATACTTCTTTTTTTTTTTTTTTGCTTTACCCACTGTTATTGTTTGTATCGTTATTCTTACGTTTAAATTGAATTGCAGATATATTACTATACCGGGCTTGGTATAAACGAGACGATAGGACTGACCATACCTGGTTGCAATGCTTTTTGCCCATTCAATGAGTTTGCCCGCATAGTAGCGGACGTATTGCCAACCGACGAGGAAAACCTCTGCAATTTCAAATCGCCGATTGAAAGCGATGAAAAATCCTCGTCGTCGGATAGTAATCGACGGTGCTCCTATACGAGGCATCATCTTCTTTTATTTCTAGCGTTATTCGTCGCGCGCCTCGTGTACTAACGCATACGCCGATTTACCACTCTTTTGCGTGTTACCGAAAGTATTTTCATTTCTTCTTTTTTTTTTCTTTTATCAATTGCGATTTAATAGGAAATTCGAGATATTGAAATTCGTGAGAAAAACGTAGTATTGCCGAAAACGAAAAACCGAGGAGTATCTCGTAGCCGCAAAGAACTGTGTCAGAAGAGGATAGACATATTTTAATTAACATTTTTATACGAATTTTTATTTTACAATATTCTATGTATCACCAATTTGTTATTTTTTGCAATTTTCAATGAAATTCGATGCGAAAGTTCAGTACGAATATTCCTGATAAAGTTATCATTCATCGATCTCAGATTTTGTTCTATCTAATGTTCTTGCTTTATCGAAAAATTGTAAGTGCCGGTTTTTTAGTTTTCTTTGAACGTTCGTTCAAATCAAAGTATTATGTTTTCTTTTGTTTTCAGATAATGCGGTTGCGGCCAACGTTTTGAAGTTTTATAGATAAGTTTGCGATAAGAATGTAAGCTTTGATTGTTTAAAAAAAGATCTAACTCTTAAATAGGGAATAGAGCCGGGTCACCGTGTAAAAAACTGATACCGCCCATAAGTCTTTTTCTCACAATACGCGAGAGAGAAGTTTTGGTACTGCGAAAGAAACGTACGCAAAATTATCGAAAAAACGTTATGTCGTTTTTATTTGTTCATTATTAATTAATAAAAATCGAATTTAAGGAATGAATGTTCTTTTCCACGTACTCGTTAACAAATAACAATCATTCTTTTTTCCGATTTCACGATAAAAACCAATTAAAAAACAAAAACGAAAACGAAAATATTATTTTCAAGTATATTTTTTCAGATATGAAATCGCCAAATTGCTTAAGAAAACAGTGAAAAAAATATAAAACTCAATTTCTTCGGATAATTTGAGACATTTTTATATAACTTCATTTTTCTATCTTTGAAAATGATATGAAAAGTGAAGTTAAAAAATAAAGTAAATCTCAAACACAGATAGAACACAAACAAAAGTAGTGAAAAAGATTATGCATTTTAAATTCTATGCAGTTTCATAATCACCGATAAATCGTATTTATTCCGAACATTGGCAACTTTTTATTTTAACAATATTATTTACGCTATAATATAATTCATTTGCTTTATTATACCTTGTATTTGATAATATATTCTCATACAAAACGTTTTTGCATTGAATTATTATTATTATAAATTCATTCTTCGCATTATTTTGCTCGCAAGGATGTGTAAATTTATAATGTTATTTGCGACTCACGATTACTCGTAGATGAATGAGGAAAGTTTTTCTTTTATTTTATTATCATTAAAAATTTTCTACCTCGATTCTACGCTGCCACCCAATAACAATCGGGAATAACGAAAACTTGAGTGATCCCTGCAATTGTAATAAGCGCAGCCTGTGAATATGGATTTTATTACCAATTGAAATCGTACATGAATAAAATCGTACAATAATTATAGTTGGCCCATCTTATTATAGTTCGAGCATAAAAATTATCGTGATATGCATAATAGTTGTTAATTATTATGCGCTGCACGATGGCTTGTAATTCAACACCTCTCGTCATTTTTTCCTTCGTGTATTTGGGAATTTCTCGCTAAACATATCTAACATATACAATATGTAACATATATTGTACATATAAAAGTAAACCGTGTATGAATATTCATCGTGCACATACAATTACCTTTCCTTCTATAACTGATATTCTGGCACCGTAGAGACGTGTATGTATATACGTTTATAATCATATTGTCGCCCTTTGCAAAAGTTAATACGTACATCAATCGATTTTAGAAATTGACATTTAAGAAGAAAACTGCATGATAAATGTGTACGAAATCTGCGCTTTATAATAGAAAAATAATGAATAAGGCCACTTCTATATTTGGGCGTTAAGTTTAATTTGTTTTTTTTTTCTTTGATGAATAATCTCGAAAATTCAGCTGGTCTCTGCATCTAAAATGTATTGACTTCTTCGCTGTGGATGCTCCGTAGTGTCGTCATTGTGATAATATCCAAACGAGTTTGACTGATTTTCGGACGGGATTGGGTATTCCGCATAGAAATCGAATTCTCCGTTATCGTTACTCCTCGCGAGTTGATTTTGCGCTGATTCGTGAACGAGCATTGATGACCATTTATCGGACACTCGTACCGGAGTCCGCAGGCCCGATTGTTTCTGAATAACAAAACGATAGAAATAATAATTATTTCGTATTCGAAGATTGGCACGCGTGACAGCCCGGACACGCGCAGATATGTTTATGTATAGGTACACGTTTAATCGTCAATTAACACTGCCCTTCTAATTGTTTATTATTTTCTGAAATCGTTTACAATTAAAAAAATCATCCACTCGTTACAACTAGCCTTTGTGGATTTAACACTTCACGAGGGAGGTATTTCTCCGGAGAAAGAAAAATAAATCGAAATACTCAAAACCTTAAATATTGATAAACTTGCAGAGCCCAAAAAAAAAAAAAACGATTCATTATAGAACACAGTTTACTCATTTTAAAAAAACGGGGAAATATACAAAACAAAATTGGTAATCGGCACGTTTTGAATAGAAATAAAGGATGTGCTTGATTCATCGGAGGGTGACCGTTCATTCATCCATCGAAGATATTTCATAGACGGAAAGTATAAAGAACCGACACGAGATAATTATTTGCCCGTTGCAATAAGAAGGCTAAAGAATCTCACTGCTGCGTTTCAATCTCGGCTACTTGAATGTCAGGTGTGTGTATACATATATATATATACCTATATGTGATCGTATATATATATGTGTATCCACACGCACATTCTCGTTAAGAGCAGCTACCATCGCCACTGGACCACATGACGCTTTAAAAAGTAAACCGGGTGGCTCTTCCCAGTTGTTCTACCGAATCAACGAACCTTGCAACAATATTTTTCGACTCCATGACTACAGCGACGTTTTATAAAGGATTACTCCCAAAATTGCAAAATCAAATCTCAAGAAAGAAAAAGAGGTATAAAAAGAGAAGATATTTTTAAAAAAGTGTACGATTTTAGGCGATTAATCCGTAAAAATGATAGAAAAGATAACTATAAAAAATCGAGACGTGAACCATGATGAAACATATAGTGAAAGTAAAAACATTATTTCTTCAAGTTTTCAAAGACTAGCTCAGGGGTCAGCCCGAAAAAATGTCTGAAGCATTGTGCAAGGTGAGACGTCGTGACGAAAAATAATTCGTAAATGTGCGACCAACGACGACGACGATGGGATGGAAACGATGAAGGATGATAGTTTTCTACTGATGGTATAACTATGTGCTAGGGGATTTATTGAAACGCAGCAGAAACCAGTAATGCCGGTTATCATTACGCACATATATTTCAATAATATTCAGTCAACAATTTTATATACTTTGTTTTTTGTTTGTTTTTCTTTTCTTCTCATTAATTATATACACATGACATTAGAGAGCAAATAGTTTACGCCGTATCGTCGCGCAAATGAACGCATCGACGCAGCACGCGCGACTCCTGCTTAAAGCAAGAAATTCTTTGTTTTTCCCTTTTTTTTTTGACTCTCCCGACAGCGCGAAACATGTCGCCCGCGATTTTTCGCACATTCTCTCCTCGACACTGTACACGTTCGATTGCTTCGAATCTTAAACTCTATCACTACGGGAAAAAAAAATATATATAAAGACTCGATCTTTTTCACTACAGACGGAGTAACAATGCAGACGAAAAAAAAAAAATGAGCTCGCCACGATTTCCCATCGTAAATTTAAACTACTTTCGGTTTTCCTCGAATCGGATACGGTGTCGTGGTTATTTTCTTCTTTTTTTTTTCGATTACGTTCAATAGTTCTTTGAGTCGATCGCGTATACGATTTTATACCCTCTCAAGGACACACGGGGTTTGGTGTTTGTTTTTTTGTTTGGCAGCGACTGAAATATATATTTCATTCGTATGATTTTCTGTGTTCTTCCCACTGTATTCCTGATATTTTACCCTTTCATTTGGTTGTTATCGAACTGTTTGATATTATTTTCGGCTTAGCAAGGCAAACGTAACCCGCACTCACGTCGCAACCGGAAACGAGAAGATTCATTAGAACGCTGTTGGTCTGCCGCTTTCCACGCAGTCCTGTACACCCCTCGGCTCCCCCACCGTCACCGGCAAAACCGATTTTCTCCTTATTCTCCGTTCTCGGAGTTGCGACCGCGGCGCCGTCCTTCGTCACGATTTTCAAATGATTCGTAACGTCTTTTTTCGTCGCGTCACGCGCTTTCGCGATTATCACTGAATCAACGTTGTCCCGACCCATCAACTGTTGCAATAGGAGACGATTCCCGGATTGCTGATCTTGAAGGGAGATCGATCGTTTCTTCTCGTTTGTGCAAACGATATCACTGAGATCTATACTCTGCTCGGCGTTATTTAAGCCTGTTCCGCCTTTTCTCGAGCTTTCGAGTATGCTCGTCACGTCACAGGTAAACGACTGGTCGATCGGTAATCTCGAGTCATTGAACCGACTACGTTTGTTCTCAACACTGAGACTCTGGGTGATCGCTGTGTGCACTCGCTTCGATGGCCTCTCGAATCTGCTTATGTTGTTTCCTGGATTTCATAAAGGACCAGATTTTTTTACAATTCATCGGTTCAAACAAACTCGCGCTTTTTCATTCTGCGGACATTCGAATGAAAAATTGTTTTTCATTTCCAACGATGTTAATTTCTGTGTTTATTTTTTTTAGAAGAAAAACAAAACAACTGAAATAACAGATAGGCTTCATAAATCATTGTACTTGTCAACTTGTCTCTGATTGGTTTCGACCGAACAACTGTTTCATTTACTTGGTTCGGCAGACCAATTTTTCATGACTTTTGTTAGACATTCTGTTTTTATACGGAATATTTTGTGAAAATGGAGATTCGGTCGAATCTAGTGTTTATTCAATTTGACAAAATCCAATTCACATCCATAAGATTACCACGTATTCAATTAACGCCCTATCATTTTGAATGTACATTTATTCTTTCAGATGGTAGAAAATCCTTACAAAGGTCGGGGTAGCGAATAATATTGGACGAGAAAACCACAATTGAATTAAAAAACAAAAATATGATTCGCCAGTCATATATATTCTGGCGAGACTATTAAATTCAAACGAATGTCTTCTCATTCTCTTAAAATTCCGATAACGAACATGATTTATTTCTCATTCGAATTGCGCTTATAAAAATCCGTGAAAACCGTCCGTTAAATCCCACACTCACCTTTTCCGGCGATTTGTCCGAATATCTTTGTTGGATCGACAAGTCCTCCCCCATGATCATTGTATTTTGTACGATTCGTATCGTTTTTGAGAAGGCGAGCTAGATTCGAATCGTCGCTGCGCTTAGAACTCCGTTTTTCTTCCTGATGCCTAACAAAATTCGAAAGTGAAAAACGTAAGTTACTGATCGTTACGACCTTAGCATCCAAATCTTTGTTGAGCCATCGTCCCAATATGTGTAATAAAATAACTGAAAAATCAATCTTCAGCGAAGTATTGAGTACTTGACACTTAAGGGATCGTCTCAGTGTGAAATTTTCAAAAAATTGTTCTTTTTTTGCATTATCGTATAGTATACACTGTTTTTAACATTCTCTCAAATTTTTAAATCGAATTTCAAATTATTACGTTCGCTACAGCGTTTCTTGTAGAAAGGGAACGGAGGTGGATATCTGCCCAGCCAATCCTTAAACGCGTTTTTCTCGGAATGGTGTTTTTCAAAACGGTGTCCACTCTCAAAGGAAGAGTTGTCCAATTTTCAATTTCCTATTTCCAATTTTGAGAGAACATTATTAACGTCATTCTCTATCGCTCTATGGAAGGTTTTTTTTCAAATCTTTCTAATTTTTTACGAAAAACTGTCAAAAAAGGGCCAAATTCGATACTTTTTATTCAAAACGCCTCCATTTTGTCAAATTTCAAAAAACCTCTGTAGCGCGATAGAGAATGACGTTAAAAATGTTCTCTCAAAATTGGAAATAGATATCTTCCAAACTCTTCCTTCGAGAATGGACACCGTTTTGAAAAACACCACTCCGAGAAAAACGCGTTTAAAGATTGACTGGGCAGATGTCCGGCTCCGTTCCTTTTCTACAAGAAACGCTGTAGCGACCGCAATAATTTGAATTTCGATAAAAAAAATTTCAGAGGATGTTTAGAACAGTGTATACTAAACGATAATGCAAAAAAAAACCATTTTTTGACAATTGGTCCGACGACATTTTTCTCGGACGTACCATTTGATCTTTTTATCAGGTGGTTGACTGGGGCCCCACATGACGGTGTCGTCGCTAATCAATAGCTGAAGGGCTTCATCCTGATCGGACATTGGTATATACGGTGCGCGAAGTGCAAGTTCCTCATCCCCGATGACATCGTTTATGCTCAACATGAGCATCTCGTCTTCGGATATAGGATTACCGTTGGACGTGGACGTGCCAATGCTCATGATGTCATCGACAAGGTCGTTGTGTTTCGGACTCTGAAGGGAACCGAGGCTGCTCTGATCCGGACTCTGGATAATGTACCATTTCTCAATTGAGAACCTCGCATCTAATTTTGCATCGCATTAGACATGTTGCCTCGAAATAGACCGACCACAAATATAAGCAAGGTAAGGCAATTTCATCGGTGGGTAACTCACCTTTCCGATGCCAGATGGCGAGAGTAAATCAGGGCTAAGGCTGCAAGGGCTCGGTATATCCCGATAAATAAAAGGATCGGAATCTGCGAGCGACGTTTCGAGTGATCCGCACATCTCATTGCTTCCTTTCGTCAAAGAATCGCTGAGATCGGGATTTGGCAATTCCGTTGGTAGATCCTCCGTATTTAGCAAGGGACAATAATTCTCACTGCCGAGAATAAACTCGTCCAGCATGTCCGAGAGAAACGGGGTATCCTCCAGAGGTACGCAAACGTCTCCCGGGGTTGGTGCCAAATGTGTAAGATCTTCGGGTTCGTCCTTCAACACTGTTATCATATGGCGCTCGTCAATACAACGATATTTGCTTCATCTCTAAACATCTCGATTCTTCTATACTTTCTCTCAAGACCGCGCGAAGAAATCGTTCCGAAATTTGAATCTCTGTTTTTTTTTTGTTTTCCGTCGCGAACAAAAAATGTTGGCGAAACAACGCGAACAACTTACTCGTTAGACCTGGTTGATCCTCGCTGAATGTTAAGAAGCCTTTGTTCATGTCCTCGGTACGCGGTGCGAATATACTCGCAGTTGTTGTCTGGGGTCTACAAGCAGGTGGCTGCTCGTGTTGCTGCAACAACTCGTGATCCTGTATCAAACCCAGTGGTACGAAGACATTTTTCGTTACCGCCTGAGGCCGATTATTACGCGATGGCTCGTACTCCAGTACGGGTTTATCCTGTGAATTTCGAAAGGTCATTGCTGATAGCAGTAACTAGTAGTTACGTTAATAAGCTCTAACGAGAGCTGCATCGATACATAGTAAATATTAATATTCTCAGCCTAGTATTGGCATTCTTACAGAAGAGGTTTTGTCGATGCGATCACATGAACATATGTTGCAAGATAACGACGGAACGTAGATACCCACGGATTTTTTTAAATGTTTGCATTTTTTGAAATGATCTCGACTTTGACAACAATTATCTACTTATCGTAGATACCCACGGATTTTTTTGAAATGTGTTAAGAAATGAAATGATCAAATTTTCAACATTTGTGTTTTGGATATGGCTGCGCGGCTCTTTTCACCTCCAAGTGATGACATTAGCCAAAAGTTTGATTTTACAGAATTTCCATCACGGTTTCAGCATAACGATACAATTTACTTTTTTTTTTTTGTTAATTGAATAAATTTAACGAGAAGACGATTTTTCGGTTGTTGATTTAACACGTGAAATATCTTTTCGTCTGGTTGAATGTCGTTTGGAAATCGGAATATTTATTATATCCTGTTCTGCGTTACCGACGGCGATTGGGTTTGTTTGGGTTTGCTCCGTCCGTTCCGTCTTAATTAGCACGTTTGTACACGCGATACACACAAATAGAAAAATATTCGCTGGTCAGGAACTTTTTTCGTTGATGCGTCATACTAGAAAATGACGCAACCGAGAATCAATGGTGAAAAATGGACAAACCTGGAAGTACCAAGTCGTACGATCCCTGCGCGAATCGGTATTTTTCGTTGGTTTCGCGGCGGACGAATTGACCGAGTCTTTGCGTATTTCTTGGTTCGCAAGATCAGCCTGAGATCGAAATATCGATGCGGTCACGGTCAATGGTCTGGAGTCTTCGATCGAACTGCGCTTTTTCTCTTCCGTCAATATTTGAATCTCGAGATCGGGAATCTTCGCGTTGTTCTCGGTGTCATTATTTTCATCGAGGATTTCACTTTCGTTATCGGGGCTGATATCGTCCGCGGGCTCGTAAAAGTCTTCGATACTCGAGACGCTCGGTGTTCCAGTAATCAGCGATGGTAACGATTGCAAATTCGACGATTCCTCAGACTCGTCGTAACCTTCAATAGTCGGCTGTTTCGCCGGTGAATTCAGAGAGGCTGCAACCTTGCGAGCCTCGAGCTGACACTCGCTGTACACTTCATCCTCGCACTCGACACCACTGAAACAACGAAAGTAGGGGAAGAAGGCACGCGTTAGAACTTGGCATTCGAGAGTATTAACAAATCCATATGTACATCGTTGACCGACCGTGGCTCGCGGCGTTAAAACGAAAAATAGAGGCGAATGGGCCTACGTATATTCACTCACGATAAAACGCGAATTCAAGTACCGATCGCTTTTTTCAATATTTCCAATTATCTACGTCTTCGAAACATTAACACCAACGTTGCGTAACAACCGCCGAGCAGCAACTAAAGTGTAAGTCGAACGGATCGTTCGTTACGAAATCTCGGACAATTGGGACGTTTGGTAAATTCTTCAAAAAGGTACACGGCGCGATCACATAAAAGTTATTGTTGCTTACCAAGTACGCGAATGCTATGAAAATATTAATGTATTTTACTTATTATGACAATACATACAGTACTGTGCGAATTAATGTGAACGCGTTTACCATTTCGTTTGTTTTTTTTACAGTTGGCAACACGTTTAAGTCAATATACCCGATATTTTGTATTCGTGTACCGTCAATCAGTGAATTACAAGATATACCAAGCTACAGACGTATTAAATTTTGTTATTGTTATTAATTGTAGTTTTGTTTGCAAAAGTGGACATCACGAAAGAATTTTGTTACTTATTTTTGACGGTGGATATTTCTCTGAAAAAAACGCACTAAGATTGTTACTTTGAGCGAATACGCATCAATGACTCAAAGAGATATAGCCAGAGAGTGTGATGTGAGTTTGGGTTTGTTTGGGTTACACGCAAATATCGGAAAATTGTAAAATAAACTTGTCGATTCAATGCCTAATCGTCTGCAACAAATTATCAAAAATAAGAGAGGACGCATCGACTACTAAAAAATGGATGGTTGTTACTTTTTTTTTTATGAAGAATGTTGATTATTTTTTCGCCTTTTTCATTTGTGTTCGTATTAATTCGCACAATACTGTCCTTGTTACAATCTCAGAGTTATTGGAAAACGGTAAATTCACTCAACACGTCGATCGTAATGGCTTGCCTATGCCTCACCAAAAAAAACTTTGCACATTCGTTTCTGCTCAGAAATTTGTCATTTTCCACGACGGCGAGAGATAAAATCTTATCTTTGACTTCTCAGTTATTTGCCGCGTCTAGTGTAAAAAAAGACAACGAAACCAAAGAAACTGGGCGGATAGATATGTCTTCGGCGTACCTCACATTTATACGTTACTTCGCTAGCGCACTATTACACACTGTACCTGGTGATTTTCAACAAGAGATTATAAATCATAAATGATTTTTCTCCGGGTATTACATCGGAGGATCGGTGATAATAGATTTTTTCTTCCAGACTAATTCGAATCTCCCAGTCTTTTCATATCTTCGATATTTTACAGCTGATCGTTTGGGTGCCACGAGGTTATCACGAGTTTGCCTCCACGAGATATAACAATGATTCGTATTCACAATGATGTGTATAATCTTGGGATTTCACCTCGAGAAAATAAACATTTCGCAAAATTCGTTTTAGTTCTTGATCACGCCTAACTTTTTCATCCTTCGTTTATTACAACCTCGACAATGAATATTCAGTTATAGAAGTTATTCTGCCGCTAGAATCAACGACGAAACTTGCATTCGTGAATCTTCGAAATTTCTACCAACGACGCGTAAATTCCATAGTTTAACCCCAAAATCGAATTACGATTTTTCTATTGATGACATTTATCGGAACGTGTACGAGAATTGCAATGCGAAATTTTCAACGTCGATTGGACAAGGAGACAAAAGTAAGCCCGGAATCGTGAAGGGGAAACACCACAATCAATACGTGTGTACATCTGAAATACTGAATACTCCGGAAATCATATTCGAAAATCCAAAAAAGCTAGCGAACCTGCAACAAAATCTCTACTTTGAACATCAGGATTTCGCGCTATCATCGAGTCAAAGGTCCCTGACTACGAATGAACAACAAGTGATCGAAAAGATTGAAAAGAGTTTTACCACATTTGTCTTCCGAAAAAAACTGTTTGGGTTTCGCCTGTTCTTCAATTACTTCCAACATTGGGAAAAAGTGAACTATACTATTAGCTCGCTCTGGCGATGCGAATAAATCTTTTTCTCGTTGCTAAGAACTCGTGCGAGAATTCAGGATTTCATCGGCGACTATGAATAATAAAAGTGACTATAAATAATAAAAGTGAATAATAACGAAGCCTCTCGTTATCGAGAGAATCCTCGAAACGAAAGAATCCAAAAGGGATGAACATTAATTATATGTATCCAGCGAGAAATGGAAACGAAGAGTTTCGTTCTAGTGAAAATGAGCAAGAAAGCGTTACGAACGAAACGATCGGGCCTCGATGGCAACGAATCCGAGGGTTTGGTATATGTTGAATATGCGCGTCTAATCGTACATCGAAAGCTGATAGTTGATACGGTTCGATCGATTCTTACGAACATTCGTGCGCATGCATCGGCCGTGATGATGACGATGAGGCGTGATCACGTTTGTGGTGGTGGATCGAGTTTTGCATCGTACTATTGGTGTTTGTAATTGTTTGTGACAGCTGGTGGTGAGATCAAGATCGAGAGAGAGAGAGAGAGAGAGAGAGAGAGAGAGAGAGACGCCGAGTAGGGAAGGCAAGAGGAAGAGGAAAAATGAGAAGGGAGGGAGATAAAGAGAGAGTATAACACTTAGAGGTTAGGGCAGGTTAAACATGTAGCGGGTGTCGTTAAAAATAGTATGACGGCCGTAGTAGATCTCAAGCTTCTTTCTTGCACAATCGAGCACGTGCTTTGATCCAAGTAGAAGGCAAGCCTCAAGACCATGGTGTGTTTGCATTTGTTCTTTTTTTCCGATGCTCTTCGATAATTATTCGATGATTTTTTATTTCTCCGAAGATTCGTTGTCGAGTTGAGAGGCCGGTACGACTTTTCTGCGGCGTTGACCTTTTCCAGCTTTTACAAGCTCAATGGAACTCAAATCTTTCTCAAAACGTCAATACGTTTCATAAAAACTTCACCTCCAAATATCTGTAAGTTTTACTGCATAATTTCTCAAATAATAAAAAGCTATTGAAATCTAGACAAATTAGGAAAGCTTAAAATTTCAAATGGTCAATTTCATCCGACGGCCTCAATTAACGCACTCAACGTATCTGTCAGGGATATCAGCGCGAACTGAATCAGCTATTTTTATACGCGAAGCAATGCTTAATTGCCTGGATCTTAATTCCTCTTGGAGACTGTGCAGCTTGTGGAAATTTCGAAACTATATTTCCCTTAGTCGTTAATAGACTACCAAAAGTTGTTCTTTTTTTTCGAATAATTTTCAAGCATTCTTAAAAGATCGCGATTGATTTTTACGATGATAAGTAATTTTGTTTGAAAATCGTTAGGATCCCTTCGTTTTAGTTATCGGGACGCGGCTGATGATTGGTACATTCGTGGCTGATGATACCAGTACGTAAGCGCGTATAAATCGCTGACGAGATCGGCCTACTCCCTTGACCACACTCGACGTCAGTCTCGGCCTCACTCGACACCAGCGTGTAAACTCCTCGTAAATAGTGTGTTCCAACTACCACCGTCTCCCGCCGAGCATTTTATTATATCTCCGCGCGGCAAAAGTACGACTCGGCTATCGAAACGCAATCATGAATATATACTGTCGCGTGAATATGTAATGTCGCGGGGAAATCGCACGATAAAACGTCAACAAACGGAAAACGAGCCGAAATTTCGGACCGCAGAAGTTGCGCGTCTTGAAAAGCGTTTCATTGTAAATTGAATTTATACGTTGTTTCGTGGGAACTTTTATTTCCGGGTTTTGCGTTTATTCGGACGTAACTTTGTAACGATTAGCACGTGATGTCGATTTTCTTGTTTTCGGGATTTAACGAAACCACGTTAACGCGACGAAATATATTTGGCCGAGGAAATTATCATCCGAAGAAATAAATAAACCGCGATTATCAATAAAATTGTTTACCACTATTCAGCAATTGTTATTAATTAAAATCTAATAAAAGCATCCGTTCGAGTTATTTGTTAAGGAAACTGAAGGATTATTTAATTTTCAATTAGAGTTAATGAAAGGGGATCTTGAATTCTAACACAATCGAAATTGTTAGCAAAGACTCTGTGGTTGCCATATGCGAACAATGATTATTTCAAGATTTCACACGCGGTTGACAATCGAACGTTAGTGACATCATCCGTTATATTCCCCTCAAAATAAACGAAAACACAGCTAAAAAAAACTCTTATTCGTCGCCATATTTTAGATTAATTTATTATAAGCTCTGAATATATTTTTGACACGCTATACTGAATTGCCCTCGTTCGACCGGCAATTCTACTATCTCCCCCATGCACGTGCTTTTCACTACTGCAAGACGCACTTTGATTCGGGGTTATAATTGATCCTCATGAAAAATTTCCTGCACTATTGTTCTCCAGAGGCATGGCTAATTAACGAGATAAAAAGTTTCATCGTTGCTACAATCGAGGATCCTCGGACCCAAAAATTTCGACTTTCGCGGCAAAACGAAAATAACCAGGGAGCTAATCAACCACACTTATCGTGAACGATCGAAAATGATTTGGGGGTCAGTGGAATGTTGTTTCACAGGTGGCCGTCGAGATGCGGAGATGAAATGCGCAAATATTTGGTTATTCCGAATGTTTGTTGGTTTGACGAGACAAATGATTTTTCAAGTAACCGAAAATCCCATTTTTTTTCAATTAACAATAAATCGACACTCCCGTGTGACCAGTTTACTGAAGTTTTTTCGTCTCACATTGAACACGTTTTTCATATAGAACCACCGGAAAAAGTCTCGTTTGGCAAGGGCAAAAAGCTGGCGTCGAGTGGTCGAATTAACATTTTTTGTTCCTTCGATATATCGTTTTTTTTTTTTGTTTTTTTTTTCTTTTCCATTTGGAAATAGTACAAATTACACTTTTGCAGCTGGCCACCACCCTCCCTCATCCACAAACTTCGTGGCACTGTGCCTTGACAATAAAATTACCCCTCTCGCCCCGTCCCCTTCCCTCCAATAAAATAGCTCCCGTGTTTCAGCAACAACGTGGCACTTCGGGACGCGACGTTCCTCGCAACGAACTCGACGATTCACAAAAACGTTTGTCGCACAATTATTATTTTTATTACCCGCGAAGCAAATTGAACAATACCAAAAACATTCCCTAATCTCTATTTGAAGATTTCTTCCCTAGGGAAATTTCGACGTTCCACGCAACGAACTCGACGATACACAAAATCATTTGCCGCACAATTAATATTTTTACTACCAGGGAAGCACATTTAACAAAACCAAGACATTCCCTAATTTTTATTCGAAGATTTCTTCCTTAAGATGAAATTTCGTTCCTAATACTCCCATTGAAGCACCGACACAAGTTGATAAACGGTGAGGAACCAAAAAAGGGAGGATGCTAGGAGAGAGGAAGACAGAGAGAGATGAGGCGTCTCCACTGAGACGAACGGCAATGAAAATCGAAACTCCCGGGCGGTTCTTCTCACCGACACAAATCCAAACGAAGCACGTTGCATAAATCGCAAATACCGTGTCGCAACTTGCGATCCTTTTCTATTCTTCTCGTCGCGTTCCACCCGGTACAACGCGAGATGCTAATGGATGAGGTAATGAGATGGAACAACGTGTTAGTGGCGTTGCAGTGTACACACGTATTGCGAAGAGTGACGTTCAGTTCCAGGGGCAAGGGGTGACGAAAAGAGGGAGAGGGAGAGAGAAAGAAAAAGAGAGAGACAGAGAGAGCCTCCAATGCAGAGTAAGAACGAAAGAGGAAGAGGCAAGGAATACTTAAAGTATTGTAATATGTGCATGAATAACGGCAGAGAAAGAGATAGAGATAATACGAATGAGGGAGTTCGTGACATGCGGCGAGAACGATTCCGACGATTATTACCACACGAAGATTGATACGGTCGAGGCAAGGTTTTACCAACGCGAGGTTTACGCACCCCCTACAGTCTTTACCCTCCTCCCCCTCTTTCTCTTCATTCTGGATATACTCGCGCACTCGGGATGCCACTTCATCACTCACCGAACTTTCGAACGAAGAAATATAGATTTTATTTCGAAAAATCAACAACGTACGACTGCAGCTGATAAATCTACTATGAAATCGTAAACGATTCGAATCAAGCGTGACTAACGGCACGGTACGTTTTACCGATCGAAATACGTGATGCTTTTTTTTTCCTTTTTCGTTATTTTTTTTTCTTTTTTTTTTTGTACCTAATAAGGTTGCACGAGTATAATATTGTACCGAGCTGCGAACAGCGGGTTAGTCGGTCGAGTGTCCGAGCTAAAACGCGAGCAACGGAAGACGCGCTCGCTCTTCTGGCGAACAACGCACGATGTGCGACCGAGAACGACAGACGGAGAGGGAGTGAGACAGAGTTGAGAGCGGGAGGAGGGAGATCGCGGCAATTGCACAATATATGTATATATGTATATATTTATATGTGTGTGTTATGTGCGCATGTGACTGTGTATCTGTACGAATACAGGGAGTCCCAAAATTCACCGATAACATTGCAGGTGTTAACGCATAATAATCCGGAATAAAGAAACGTGAAAGCGTCAATAGAGTTCTCGACTATTCGTAGTTTTTCGAAAATTCAAAAAATCGTCGACTCGAACCGATTTTTCGGTTGCGGAAAATTAGGTAACGATAACAATGCTCGGATGAGTCCTACTGTTTGGACATTAGTGGAAATGTTTCGTTATATTAGCAATGTACATGAAAAGTAACGAAATTAATCAGGAATAATAATAATTATGAATTAATAAGAATAATAACATGTCCAAACATTGGGACACGAAAGTGATGAATGTATGCGTTCTGAAAACTAGAATTTACGAGCTTGATGGTAGTTCTGGTAACTGTTTTTAAAACCGATCCTTAAATGAATAATAAATTCTTCAACTTCGACAACTCTAAACCGTACGAGCATTTGTATCGTTACTTTACGGATTTTAATTTGTTTGCATGGATATCGGTAAAAGACCGCGTTATCAATGACAACACTCGAACAAAAAAAAATGCGTTATCCCAGCTTTGGTATGTGAGATTGTTTTTAGGGTTCCGCACCTCAAAAGGAAAAAGCGAAACCCTCATAGGATCACTTTGTTGTTCTTTGTCTATCTGTCTGTCAAGATCCTTTATCTCGAGAACGCGTGATGCTATCGAGTTGAAATTAAAACCATATACTCAGGTCTACAGACCCTTGAAACTCTGAAAAAATCAAATTTCTAAGTCAACGTAAAAAGAAGATACGGCCGTTTATGCCGGAAAAAAAGTATATTTCAACTCTGAATGGAATCAAAATTTATAGGGTATTTTCCGTTGACCTAGAACTATGAAATTTGGCAAGTAATAACGTCTTATACTACAAATAAAGGAAAAAATTTCAAAACTATACATTTGTTATGAAATCTTTAAAAAAACGCGGAAAAAACTGCGGGTCTGGTTTCCCGATCTATTTATAATATGTACCTACAAATTTGTACGGAACCCTCGGTGGGCGAGTCCGACTCGAACTTTCCCTCAGTTTTTCAAATTAGATATTTTAACGATTTTCGAAAAAATAAGTGCGGCGTCTCTCGAAAACTACGATTCTTTTACTGACCCTAAATTTCATAATTTCGTATCATCGTTAACTAGCCTTTTAGCACTTGCAATATTATCGTTCAATTTTGCGACACCTTGTATACAAATGTATGTGCACACGCGCACATACGTACGTATTTTCGTGAGCGCGAGATCCTTATGTATTACATCGTATTAGCATCGCCGAGCGATCTTGCGAATAAGCCGCGTGTAGCTATTCGGTTTTATTCTCTCGTCTTGTCAGGTCGGATATCCCGGCGTTTTAAATATTACAAACGAAGCAAGAAGTTTCGCGATCATTAATATTCGATCTCGTGGAACTCGCGTGTACGTCCGGTGGTTAGAATTTTTATAGGGAGACTTGCAACGTTGATCTCGTTTTTGTCGGAGCGTTGCTCTCTGCTTAATCTTCAATTTCTTCCATTTCTCGTTTACCTGAGATTGCGGACGCGGGGATTCAAAAATATGACCAATGAATCTTCAAAAAGTGAAAATACGTTTTTCATTGAGTATCCAGAGAATCGATCTCGGAAACGATCAAACGTTGACACGTTACGTCTGCACGAGGTATCGCTGAAAATTTTTCTCGATCGTTTATAAGATTTTAAAAGACCAACAAAAATCCCAAAAAATCCCAAACGAACCCAAACTAAAAAAATCGTTAATTTTTTCGGATCACCGATATGTAGCTATACGACCATTGAGCTATGTAGCTATACGGACGTTACGTCTGCAAGAGGTATCAACGAAGATTTTTCTTTATCGTTTATAAGATTTTAAAAGACCAAAAAAAAATTCCAAAAAATCCCAAACAAACCCAAACTAAAAAAATCGTTAATTCTTTCGGACAACCGATATGTAGCTATAGGACAATTGAGCTATGTAGCTATACGCACGTTACGTCTGCAAGAGGTATCACTGAAGATTTTTAAAAATCATTTATAAGATTTTAAAAGAACAAAAAAACATCCCAAACAAAAAAAATCGTTAATTTTTTCGGATCTCCGATGTAGCTATGTAGCATAATTAAGAGAGTTAATTTATTGGTTCGTTGGTTCGTAAGATAGCTAGGAAAAACAAAAAACACACCTCGAGTGTAGGTGTTTGAATGACGTTCTCCCAGCTCGCGCGCAAACAGACGAGAGTAGTAGATGGCGCTCTGCGAGTTTAAAAATATATGACACTATATACGAGCCAGTATCACGCGCTTCCCATTCCTCGCTTAGTTTCTCCCGCTCTCTCTCTCTCTCCCTCGTTCTTTCGAAAATTCATCGTCGGATATACCAGTCGCGTGTCAAAAAAGAATTCCTCTTGATGATTGACACGTTTTTTTTTTCGCTATACGACGTGACGTTTTGGACCGTACGAAAATTTGTAATAAAAAAAGCGATAATTGTCTCTTCGCGAATGCTCGATAGTCTTTTTTCGCACTTACGTAATACACTGTGCGAAACGTAGGTTTGTTAATCCTCTTTTTTTTCCCTTTTCGATAAATAAATCAATATACATTTTTATATATTATTATTATTTTATATATATTTTATATTATATATATTATTTGTATTATTTATTTTATTATATATATATATATATATATACGACGGAGAAATATGCGACTTATTTATTTACTCTGACAAAAAGAAAAGAATAGAGTTGCCACATGTCGACGACATTTCTACACTTTTCGGAAATCAACGATATCGTGCTTTCATTTTTGAATAGCGACCACGTAGATGAGCGTCCAATCGTTATAGACGTTAAGTATCTCTGTGATCTATTATATAATAATAATTATTATTATTTATATTAGATAATATTTTACATCATATTTATACTTTATATTATAAATATTAATTAAAGTATCATTTTTTATATTACATTATCATTATTATTACTGTTGTTGTTGTTATTTTTACAGGAAGATTCTGCTATATCAATATTTGTTGAATAGCTTCTTATTCAATGACTTTATCACTGGCCTACTATTATGTAATCCAGTTGTCATTATTACTGCAATCATTGATATTATGATCATTTTTGTTATTGATATTTATCACTTGTAACGGCATGGAGATTTAAATCGGAAAATGTTATTTAACGAGACCAAACGTTCTCAATTAGGTTGGGCCGAAACAACTTTGTGTATGGCCCTGAACACGAACTGTCCAAATCCTTCAACTCTTGTTGCGATCCATCCCTCACTTATGCACTCTCTCTCTCTCTCTCTCTCTCTCCCTTCTTCTTTCTTTTTTTCTTTTTCATTCTCTTCAACTGTCTCCGCCTCGCTCGCTCGGTCTCGGCCACTCTTCATGGACTATATGACGGCTACGAAACGACGAGCAGTGAAGGGAAGGGACGAGAGAGGGGGGCGAGGAACCGCTTTGTGTTTGTACGTACAAATTATGTAACACACTAGCGGAGGTGACGAGTTTCATTTAAGGGGTTACAAGTTTAAAATTTAAGAAAAAAACATTTTTTTTCGATGGTTTCTTGTAAAACAACTTTTCAAAAATATTGTGCGAAAATGTAAAGTCAATTCGTTAAAAATTGCGGGCATTACGAATTATTTATCAGTTTGAATTTTGAAAAAAAAAATGTAAAAAGTATGGGTCCGGCGAACCGATCGATTTAGGTATCTTTAAACTTTAACCGGTTTTTTTTCTCGGGATTTCTTTTAAAAAATCACCAAAATATTAAAAAAACAACGGAATATGTCCTCGATTGAAGGAATTTTAGTTTGCAATGCATACTTTACTTTGTATCGAGGAGAACAGAGTGGATATTTTTTTCACCGAAATTTCGACGATCACTTTTGATCGGCGACTATTTTTTCAAAAGTCATTGTTTCGTCGAATCCTTTCATCTCAGACTCGATAATACAGTAAGAAACAACTAAATTCGTTTGGTTTTATTTTTGTTTCAGATGTTTCATTACCGAGCAGGAGTGGTGACCGCGAAGAATCTTTTTTGCACAGCGCACTGGGCAATTTACTGTATCCACGTTTATAAACATTTCCCAACATAAAAATTGTCAAAGATACTGGAAATGATACCCGATTACTATCACCGATAACTGTCATTTTATTGCTCGAGGTTAAAGCGGTCGCCCCGCTGTGGCCTCGAGCAATAAAATACTCTCTCGATCCTTCGATAATTTTTCTTTCGTTCTGTTTAATATCGACTGAAAAAAATTGATTGATGAGATTTTATTACGCTTTTGATAAAAGATCGAGGAAGTGAGGATACGAGGTATTAACAGAAAAATGATAACGAAACGATAACAAAGCGTTTGGAAAATAACGAAACGCTATACTTACGAAAAAATTTGCATGACACAAATCAAATAATGAAAATGCAGATGGCAAATATCACGGATTACTTATCTGATTTTATTTTGTCCCTTAAATGTTCAACTTTCCAATTAAATATCTAATGATTATTCGGTAATCGGCTCATCGGTCCTAATATTTCGTTAAATTAAATTTCTGCTTCGTTGTCACTCCATTTTTTTGGCACAATAGTCAACCCAAACACAACGGATTTTTACCTAGTCCAACAATGTTCCGTGCGTATTTTTCTGAGCGGTACCAAGTGGCAAGTTTCAAGGTCGTTCACCGACTGTTCGGAGTAAAATTAGATCGCCCCGAATTAGGTTATTGACATTAGCCTGATGGGCTATATCGTCATACACGATGTAGTGACGTAAATACTTGAACGTAAAGAGGGGGAGGGGGGTCCGATTACAATTGACAATTGACCCTTGTCTATTCTGCAGAAAAGGGGCAATAGAACGTTAAAGATAATAAAAGTATTTTTTTTCTTTTTTCATTCTGTGATCAACCATCTAAATCGGCGAAATAAGGTTTCGGATAATAATAATAGTAATAATAATAATAATGGAAATAAAAAATGACAATTAGCGTTTAATTTTAATCATCAAACTTTAACTCTTGACTTCATGAGTATCCGATGATAACCCGAAGTTCGTTCAAAGCCGAAAACCAAAAACGTATCTCGAAATAATTTAATGAAACTATGAAACCGTAAATATTCGAATAAATATGAAATTAAATGTTCCGAGTTGGGAAAAAAAAGAGAAAAAATGCTGTTTTTCGAAAATTGAAAGCGTCGATATTTGCTGTGCAATAACTGTGCACAGCAATTATATCTTGTCTTTGTTCTCTATATTATCTATATGTTTTGTTTTCGCAAATTCAACCTGACATCGGTTTTGATTTTCTTACTATACATATTTGTTTTTTTTATCATCATCATTTATAATCAACATAATGATTTCTAGACGGTTAAACTTTCTCAAATTTTGCCCACAGTTCAGTATGATTATTAAAAAGGTTCATACAAATTTTGAACAATTAATCTTTAAATTCGTATAACGTATAATCATCGTTAAACCTTTGCACACTTACGTGTTACAGTCCTCGTGTGGATGTCTCCCTGTTTTTCGGTCGACGCCATTGCCCCCACGAGTCGGTTTATTTCTGTATTCGTGAACGTTGATGCACGCAGAGAGAGAAAAAGAGAGAGAGAGAGAGAGAGAGAGAGGGAGAGAATAAAGAATTGCAGGAGTAATACAAAACAATTGGAAAAAGAAGCCTAGTCGCTCGGATGCATGTTACTGCATGACCACGTGTCTGTGTAATTAGCGATTACAGTCGAACAATCTTTTTTGCATTCCGTTTGGTATCCGGAAATGGCCGAGTAGAAATCGAGCTTCGATACGCTGGAACGATGTAGAAAGGAAACGGTAAAGGGGAGGAAAAGACCATAAAAGGGGGAGGGAGGAAGAGACAGGAATGAAAAACGAAAGGGGGCGAGAGACGGCCCCGCAGACAACACGAGGAACAATGTCGAGACGAAAGACGAGTCTTCTTGACGCTTCTCGTATATCGGCGTTCGTCAACACTTGGACGAGGCGGATTCGACCAACGCCAAATTACATAATGAATGTTCTTTTTTAAATAAAACAAACTTAGTTCCGGACAGTTCACCGAGTCAAATACCTAATGTCTTTTTGGACGTGGATGATGAAAAACGGGTTGGATGAAAAAATACTGATGTATGGAAAATTCGAACGTAAGGAACCGAAACTGAACGAAAATTTAAACTTGTGTAAATGTATGGCATTGGGTAAAAAAAAATTCTCTTTATATAATAATAATTCTATAATAATACAATTTGATTCACCTGTAATGGTCACTCGGGGTCCAGTGGACCCCAGGCAGATTTTGTAGGGATATATCATCGAGAATCGAACTTGTGTTGTCACGTGTTGTTGTCCGAACCTACTCCAACACTATTTATTCGGTGGCGATGGTCAAAATAGCGCCAGTTGTCTTGCAGGTAGCAAATAGTGCTGTTCATGAAATTTATATTTTTTTCTTGAAAATATGCTATTTCAAGAGTAACATATCATAGGATTTTTGCCATATCGCAAAAATCAGAATGTATATGAATTTTTCAATGAAAATTGGGATTTTTTGTACTTTTTTTCGGATTGTTTTGTCGCCATATTAAAATTTTTAAACGAAAGAAAAAATGATTGTATTACTTGAAAAACATATGAAATAGGATACTCGTGGAAGGTTTGCGTCAATAAATCAAGTAGAACGCGAATAGCAACAAGTTTTCAGCGTGGGGTCCAATATACCCCATGTGACAATTTTATGGCGTAAGGAGGTGTGACCATTACGAGTTAATAGAATTTGCACCAAATTTCAATTATGTAGTATTTATATGAATTAATTAAACTTAAGTTATCAGAATCCATATAGAATTGCGAATACTTCGTAGGTCAAGTTTCAATGGACGTATTTATGTGTGAAACAGAAACATCAGTATCCGGTTACATCGAACGATGAAACTCTTCGCTTCCCTTATAGCTCCCCAAATACGGCTATATGATCGTATCTTCTCATAGGTTTCTTAATTCAGTATTAATCGATGAGACAATATTTTCCCAAGAGAGAAAGAGAGAGAGACTAAAATCGCCGTTAATTTTCGTTTTGATTATTTTGTGAAATATGTAAAAAAAAAAAGAATGCTCGTAATGATTAATGAAAAAATAGGAATAGCTATATAGAGGGCTTAAAACTGAATTTGATAAAAATGAAAATATTCTGTCGCATGTTCGATTTACTGCGGAAGAAACTCGTTTTGGGTACGACAGAACGGAAACTGGTAGTGTCAACTCGAGACTCTGCATTTCCTGTTTTGGATTCTGATCGCCTTGCCGAAGAGCTCTCAACACTCTCCTTGTTGCATTTTTCCTCTCCTCATTTTTCTCGAGTCTTTTATTCGCAGTCACTTTGCACCAATGATAACCCTCGTTACTTCGTAATTACTCTCATAATACCCTCATTACTCTCTATGTCGAGTTAACTTTTTCTTCGAATTGAACATTTTTGCACGGTTGAAAAAAAAACAGAATTTTTGTTGTCTCGAACAGGAAGAAACATTGTCGATATAATTTTCTACAGTACCAATAAATACGTCTGCTTCGATGACACATCTGTCTTCCTTTTTATTACATTTGTTTTTATTACATTATTACCGTCGGGCAAAAAGGTAATCCAAAATGGACCAATCGTGAATTAACAAGTCCAGACCGAGTCTTCACGATCAGTAAAAAATTCTAAACTAATGTTTATGGATCATTAGTCTACCAAGAACAGTAATATATCAAATTTTCAAGAATTTTGGAAATTTTTTCAAAATATTCGTTACCCAGAAAATCGAATGGATTTTTTTGCTTTCGTCACTTCGTTTCTTGTGGATCCAGCAATACGTGTTTTTTTTCAAATAGCTGACTTGTCGCTTTTTCAAGAGGGGACAGGTAAATTGAGAAAAAAAATTATGGCCAAATAAATTGAGAGCAAATTGGTGTTATCAGCGACGACGTTACTCCTCCCACTTGGGACAGTAAAAAGAAACAACTGGGTGACCCAAAATTCTTCATTGAAGGATAATAACGAATAATTTATTGGAAAAATGAAACATTGGGTTATTTCACGAATGATTTATTCGATTGAATCAACGAATATTCGTAATCAACTACTTCAATGTTCCGTCTCGATATTTCGGGGGTGGGGTAGGAAACCCGAATTTCGAATGACCAGAAGGCTCAAAATTCCGGATTTGAATATACCAAAACTACAAATTTCGTAAATTTTTCGGTTTGTTTACAATGAAGGGTTTAAAATCAAACTAACGAACCCAAACAAACCTAAAAAAATTTCGTAAACCTTTACGAAATTTGTAGTTTCGGACTATTAAAATTCGAAATTTTGATCCTTCTGGTCAACCGAAGTTCGGATTTCTTACTCAGCCCCTACCGGGATTATGAAAATAGCACATCGCGTCGATGATACAAAAAAAAGTATGTATGGTTGAATTCGACGGAGAAAATTTCGAAAACACGCGTAAGCGCATAATTTATTATCGAATTTATCGAAATAACGATCGAAAGTGAACATAATTCGCTTTTCCAGTAATCTCAAAAAATAAAAGCCGTGATTGCTGTATTCTAATATCAAATACGAAAATTTGGATGGTAAATATTTTAACAACGATCAAACGACAGGTCAAAGGAATTTGTAAAAAATTGTCAATCGGCATGTTCTTATTTCCGGTGAGCAGTAGTAAATATCGATTCAGCAACTTTCACCCTCGTTCACTCCAAGGATATTTCCGAGTCGCTTTCACTCTCGGTTTCGTACGGGGTTGCGGGGATGAGATGGCAGGTGTAGGATCGGTACGGTCTCGAAACGTGATGGCAAACAGAGAAAGAGCGAGAGGGAACGAGAAGAGGGGGTTATCGACCCAATTCGGGTGAAGCAGCACGTGCTACTGCAAAACTGCTGGGGGATCGTTGGCCCTATCTAAGCTGAAGCGTAATAACCGCTGCGCACTTCTCCCAAACCCCTCAAAAGCACAGCAGGACGCTCGCCCACAATACACGGTTTTTTTCTTTCGCACTGGACAAACAAATCGATACTTGAATTCGTGGTCGATCTCAACGCTGAAGATTCTTGAATTAATAAGAAAAAAAACAACCAAAATAACAAATCTACTTCAGCTCTACTTTGCATCGACTTCAAGTTTTTATCACGATTATCAGATGAAACTTGGCCTTTTTGCATCGTTGTATAAATGAGCAGCAAAACTGATTAATTTTTTTCCTCGTCGTATCATATTTACTTTGGATACTTAATATTTCGTTGCAATACGCCAACCCAAACAAACCCAAAGAAATCGATACTTGAATTTGTGGTCGATCCCAACGCTGAAGATTCTTGAATTAATAAGAAAAAAACAACCAAAATAACAAATCTACTTCAGCTCTACTTTGCATCGACTTCAACTTTTCATCACGATTATCAAATGAAACTTTGCCTTTTTGCATCGTTTTATAAATGAGCAACAAAACTGATTAATTTTTTTCCTCGTCGTATCATATTTACTTTGGATACTTAATATTTCGTTGCAATATGCCAACCCAAACAAACCCAAACAAATCGATACTTGAGTTCGTGGTCGATCGCAAAGCTGAAGATTCTTAAATTAAGAAGATAAAAAAAAACTAAAACGACAAATCTACTTAGTGTGTTAGTATGTTGAAAAGATCTTTTTTTCATCGCACGGACAATACTTCAAAACTTCAATGCTTCGATACTTAAAAATCGTTAAAATAATTTGCGCTTGGTTTTAGTAACTCCACGATTACATCTGTAAATGTACCTAGAGATTTTTCGAATCAACGGAAAAATGACTCGTTTATAAACAATTTACCACTCTTTTTTTAAACAAAAATGTGATTTTTTTGTTAAAATTGCACTATTTTTGCAGAATTTGGTTAAAATAAAAATATCTCGCTTTCTATTATTACAGAACCGACATTTATTAATACGACTAATAATATATAGATTTTTCTTTTCTTCCGGATTCCACATTCCACAATTAATTTGCCAAGGTTTATCGTTGGTGATATTTTTTTAAGATCATTTCGACTATTGACTTTCTCGTTGCCATTTTCTACAAAAATGACAATAACAAAAATTGTATATTTAATTATGGGCTGAAAAATCCTTACAAAACAGTTCCATTATAAATTGCTTAAACTGCTTTAATAGTATTTTTTTAAAAGGTCAAAGTTTAAGTCAAAGTTTGTATAAAGTATTAATAAATAGTATAAATTATTATTTAAAGTAGTGTTATTTTCGACGTTTGCGCATATAACGATATACGTGACGTGCGCGTGCGCAAGTAAATATATTAAAAGATTAATCAAAAGTGAAAATATTTATTATTGACATAAATTTTAATGATTAATAAATAAACATATATCTTATCATTCCCGTGTTACACCGTTTGCTGACAAATCTGATAAAAATGTATATATTTAATTATCGTTATTACGAAAGTGCGATTATTATTTGAAAATGAATCCCTAAAAGGAGTTTCGATTTATGAAATAAGAATCAAACGAGAAATACTGGAATTCAAATTTTCATGAATGATTGCTGATGTCGTAAATCTTTTGATGAATGATTTCGTTAATTTAACGATACGAAGTCATCGAGTCCTCAGTCGATCGAGGTCATTCGAGAATCGTTCGTCTCAAGCAACGTTCCAAGACTGACTTGTATGACGCAACGAGATGTCGCGATTCGCAAGAAATATGGTTTTACTTTATCGTTTAAAAAGGATGAAAAAAGTTCGTCAGAAATTATCCGGCGAGCTGGATTGCACGGAGGAATTATTATTGTCGAGCGAATTGTCAATGTTTGGGTTTGTTTGGGTTCCCAAAACCCGAACCCAAACCCAAAATACGTATGACGCAACGAGCTTTTTTAATTTACCGGAAAAGCGATTCAATAACGGGAGTAAACGGTTAAAGCGCATTTTGCAATTAATCATTATCGAGCACGTATTCGATAAAACAATAATATCCTTTATTGCACGTCCACAAAGTATCACTTTTCGGCTTTTTTTTCTGTTTTATTATATTTTCGCGTAAGTGTAAAAATTTGATGGAAAAGGAAGATCGTATCGATACGTTGGATTTGTACGTTAAATCAAAAAAAAAAAAAAAAAAAAACGACGCATTTCGACACACGATAAAAGAGCGACGATTCATCGATACCGATATTTCTTTCCGTTCACGTTCTCGCGTTATCACCATCCGTTTCACCGTAGCTACATGCACTTATATTTTATAAACCGACGTCACGAAAAACGACATTTCAAATATTCTCGTTATCTTAAATTTCGCAAATTTGCACACTCGTCAAAATAAAACAGAAAAATAGAAAAAAAAAACAGAGAAACACAGATTTCAGCGTGTACTTCGATGCGAGCAATAATCTACACTTTCCGAGCAACGTGTTGACAAAAAAAAAAAAAAGCGCACCTGACATCGAATCGAATCATCGACGTGGACCTTATCGATTTTCTTTTTTTACCTCTTTTCGTTTATTTTTTTATTTTTTCGTTCGTAGCTCGTAACGTCCACGAGTAGAAAAATACGAAACGTGGAACGTCGAGCTGACGCAATTCCGTTACTGCCTCGACGACGAGTGATCCGAGACTGCTGAAATTTTCGCCGATTCTCACGCGTATACGAAGCGTATCATTTTCGTGTTTCCTTCCGCGAGCCTCCTACCCCCGAAGCGCTTTTCCCTCGGCCGCGTTGTAACGCCCTTTTCTCGTAGTCTACGAGTGAAGAGAGAAGGGTGGGGGAAGGGCGAATGGGGGGGGGGGGGAGTTAAAGGACGACCATCACCCCTCCGATTATCCACGAGGAAGTATATAGGTACCCTCCGAATTTTGTTCCTTTCCCTCTCGCGAGTACTACGACGTAAAAAAGGAATCCACCCACGATACCATTCATGTGACGTCACGCGCCAATACGAGAATTCTCATTTTTTCATGCGTCCTTCCAGCGCGTCAGGATTTTGATAGGGGCTCGCTTTACACGGATTCGTCGAAGCTTTTACGCGGAGCAAACGAGAAAACAAATGGAAAAAACGACTCGCGCTGAAACGTCGACGTGTTTGGGGAAAGTTTTTTCCGATCTACCGAATGCCTTTAGGAAACGATGTATGTCCATTTATCGGGTTAGGCGATATTGATGCTTTGTATTGATTTTATTGAGGGATTTTATCGAATTCGAATCGGATCGATAGAAATCGAATTTGAATCGAATGGATAAAAATCGAATTCGAATCGAATGGATAAAAATCGAATTCGAATCGAATCGATAAAAATCGAATTCGAATCGAATCGATAAAAATCGAATTCGAATCGAATCGATAAAAATCGAATTCGAATC